>PYXC01001891.1:870000-1002500 GCA_015244755.2 Tenualosa ilisha | reverse complement strand
TCATTGTTTTTTTGACCAACTGCACTTGATGAGAACAACAAGGCTATGGGTAGAAATGCCCTTTAAAATCCTCTTTAATCTGCTCTAATGGAGCAACAGCTGTGGCTGATGAGCTTGATATTTTACGAGCGCGAGTGAGCCGATGAATACTTACTGGTGCCATCACAAGTGCTGAGAAGGAAGGAGAATTAACATTTTTAAACAGGCATACCTCAGACTCCTTGTCACTTAAGGACCCCAGGCTGCCGAAACTGTGATTTGAACATTCATTGTTTGTCAATCCCTGAAAAAAGACACAGAGACAATGAAATCTTTGTTTGTCGAAATGACCTCTCCAAGCACCATATTTTAAAGCACAAAACATCTCAATCTCACATTACATCAATCCATGGCGCGTTATAACTACGACAATGGACAGGGTGGAAATACAAAAGATGAAAAATATGGAGTGGTTTGGTTGAAAGTGTGTCACAGGTGTTTGTACGTGTATGTGTATCCTGCCTGTCAGTTTCTGCTCACTGATGCTCTGTGTGTGTGTGTGTGTATCCTGTGTGTGAGTTTCTGCTCACTGATGCTGTGTGTGTGTGTGTGTATGTGTGTGTGTGTGTGTGTGTTGGGGGGCGGGGGTAAACGTATATCCGTCTGCACTGTACTGGGAGTACGTATGTGAACACGTAGGCAAAAGCTGTCCTTACAAATTTGACAAACTGGAGAGTTTGTGCATATATGAACGTGAAAATATGTGTGAGTGTGAAAGTGTGTATATGACTGAGACTGAATATCTATAAGAGTGTGTGTGTAGCCTTCAGAGTGTAAGAGAGTGTGTGTTTCTGGTTCACCCTCTGATGCTCCCTGTCCTGTATGTGTAGTGTGTGTGTGTGTGAGAGAGACTAACTTGGTTCCTCTGGTGTCCTGTCTGTGCGTATGTGTGTGTGTGTGCGTTGTGCGTGTGTGTGAGACTAACTTTGGTTCCCCCGCTGGTGCTCCCTGTGCTTCCCCCAGTGCTGCCGCTCACGGCCCCCATGAAGCGAGCCTCCAGCAGCTCCTGCCGCCGGGGGTCCAGACTGTGCAGCTCCTCCATCACTGCTGAGAGAGAGAGAGAGAGAGAGAGAGAGAGAGAGAGAGAGGGGTGGAGGAAGTGATGGAAGGGAGAATGGGGAAATGGAGGGAAATAGGGTGAATAAGGATGAGAGAAGAAAAAAGAATAATGAGGGATGGAAGACAAAGATAGAGATGGATGGGGGGGGAGAAAATGAGAGGGATGATGAGGACGTGGTAAGGGGGGATGGGCAGAGAAAGAGAAAGAGATGAACAGCAATGGAAAGGGGGCAGGGAGAGAGAGAAAGAGAGATAAGGATGGGCAGAGAGACAGAGTGTGAGAGAAAGAGAAGAAGAAACAGAGAGAGATTGATTGGGGGGAAGAGGAGCGAAGAAAGGGGAGAAAACAAGAAAGAAAAGTGAGCTCTCCAGCAGGCAACATACTGAAGAGGCCCAATAAATGGCCACGAGGCCATTTCGAAGGGCAGACTGCATCATGGGATTTACTGTTGACACCAAGCAGACATTTGGAAAAATATAAATGAAGATATGAATCAGATCAAATAAAAAGATAAACAGTCCGCCTAAGTCAAACTAGAGGCATGGACACACTGGAACATTCTACTTGCTAAGATGGGTGGCATATTAGGCCAAATCTCAAAAACCTTTTCCAGTAATAGTCTCAATGGCAGGTTGTGGAATCAAACCCCTGTCAATTGTTAGCCGGTTAGTCGATTACGTTACCCCTGCTCCATATGTGTGTGTGTGTGTGTTTGTGTGTGTGTCTGGTGGGGGGGGGGGGGGCATGTTGCAGGGCAGGACCAGCCAAATCAACACTTCTCTGTGGACCTTAACCTCCATTTGCCTCAAGTTCGCTTGACCTTTCACATGAAACGGATTCTCTCTCACACACACACACACACTTCTCCATCATCCCATATTATGCAACATGTTCTTCATCGTTTACAATTGTTTCCATCCCCAATAATCTCAATCTCGAGATGTCAAATCTATGGATTAGGCTACGCCACACACTTGACCTTCCTCCCATCCAGCTGAAACCATCACCGTGTGGCTCCAGCCAGGGGACGGAGGCGGTCCAGGAAGCTGCCCCACATGGGCCATTCCATTTAAATGGCAGCAATAACAACTGAGACACCGTGCTTATGAAAGAAGACATTTGTTCTCAAACCCCACTTATGCAATTTTCTTCACCTACACTAGGCACATTGTGAGAGAAGTGTTTTTCTCTGAACAGTAAATTCAAGAAAAATTTCAGAAAAAAATTAATTTAACTAAAGGCATATTGGCTGAGCAAAACTGTTTGCTACCACCAGGGTACGTTTAGGGTTCGAGGCAATGTATGAGGCCGATGTTTGCGTTGCAAGGAGACAAACTCCCTTCAGCATGAATGAAACCTTGCGCAGACCCCTGGGTTCATAAGTGTGTACCATGTTCTGTAGAGAAAGAACCACTGGCCCAGGCGTGGTACAGGGCTATGCTAACTGAAAGGGTGGGAGGGAGACGGCAAATGGGCGAGAGAGCGATTAAGAGCAGTTAATGAAAGGATTGTGTCGCCCCCCCCACCACCACCACCCACACACACACACACACACACACACACACACAGACACACACACAAACACTGCACCCCAGCTGAGAGCAATTTTCCCTCCGTTTGTCCGTCTGCCAGTTTACCACCCCCTCTTTCTCTCTTCTCTCTGTTTTCTGGGGCTCTTAATTGGTGCAGCATTGAGAGCCTGTGTGTCCTTCCTAGGAGTTCCCAGAGGAGGCTTCCCAGCCTCGCACTTTTAAGTCCTCCTAAATCACAGGATTTTAGCGTAATTCATCTTTAAAGAGACAAACACACACGCACACACAAAAACACACACATGCATGAATACACACCGATGCTAAAGTAGTAGGCTGCACACAGACACATATAAGCTACACACAAACACATACACACACACACACACTGGAATTTGTGTGGAATGCATTGTTTTATTATGTATGAAAGACGACCATTTGAGATTCCTGGAAGATTCTGGAGGGAGAGAGAGCTGTGAGGATGCCATGTCGTAAAACGCCCGAGTGAGTCGTATTTCACCATAGAGGCCAACACTGATACAGGCAGAAAGGGAGTGAGAGAGGGAGAGGAAAGGGAGGGAGGGAGGGGGACGGGGGGAAGAGGGGGAGAGAGAGAGAGAGAGAGAGAGAGAGAGAGAGAGAGAGAGTGAGTGAGTGAGGGTAGGACAGGCAGAAGAGGGTAGAGAGAGCAAGCATGAAACAGGGAAGAAAAGAAGGAGGGAAAAGGAGAGAAGAGGAAGAGGGAGAGAGAAAGTGGAAAAAGAGGTGGAGGAGAGAGAGAGCAAGGGAGAGTAGGAGGAGGGAGAGAGAGAAAGGAGAAAGAGGCAGAGAGAGAGAGGAGAGAGAGAGGGAGAGAGAGGGAAAGGAGAAAGAGGTAGAGGAGAGAGAGAGGGAGAGGAGAGAGAGGGAGAGCACTTTATAGCTGTTCCAGGGTTCTTCTATTTTCTAAGCGTCTCTCGTTGCTCTTTTCATCCTGTCATTTGCTCTCCAGCAAGGGTGCAGCCGCAGGCTCTACCAAACCCTCAGGCAGAGCAAAGCTGACAACCACAATCCCCCCCCCACCCACCCACCCACACCCACACACATACAGAGAGAGAGAGAGGAGAGAGAGAGAGAGAGAGAGAGAAAAGAGTGAAACATCAACAGGTAAGGACAGACTTTAGTGGCTCTGCATAACTAACCTCTCTCACTCACACACACACACACACACACACACACACACACACACACACACGAGAATATAAACCCTCTGCTGCCTTCACACCTGAAGCAGTCGACTGAAGAGGTGTGCTCCCCTCTACAGGAAATACAGCTGGTCACTCAGACGACGAACGTGAACGCTTGTCATTGGTAGCTTAAACACACTCTAAGCTTGCGCCTCCCCGGCCACAGAATTAAACCAGAATGGACCATTCCTGGCCAGCCACAAGGTCTTACAAAACATATCTGAATACCAGTTGGACTTTACAGTTTTTAATGTTTGCCTGATGTCCGAATACTGAATGCCTAACTTCAACTACCAAGCCAAACAGCCACCACGACTACATCCAAAAAAAGTGACAGCACATATTTGACAACCACCCCACCCCGACTTCTTTTTTTTTTTTTTTTAAACTTGCACCATGTCCTAAATTATTGACAATACACATGAATTTCTTTACAAACCAAACGACAGGACCCTAAACAGTATTTCAGTGCATTATACATTTATGCATTTAGCAGATGCTTTTATCCAAAGCAACTTACATTTGTCAACTATCAATTACATCAGGGCCAGTCGCCCTTAGAGCAACTTAGGGTTAAGGGCACAACGGCGGCAGCCAGGATTTGAACCCACAACTTTTCAGGCTACTTGCACGCTAGCCAGGTTCCTTAACCACTGTGCCACATATGGTGGGCTCATATGGGAGTTTCATTTGGTTTTGTCCTTCTGTGGCATGACCCCAGGGGGAGCCGAGAGAGCCTTTATTCACCCCAGAAATGAGCCATTCAACTATCAAAGTGACTAGAAAACTGCTCAATTAAAATAAAATCATTCATAGTTCCACTATAATAGTGCAGGTCTGACAGCAGCATTCGACAGAGGGAGACCGAGAGAGTGACTAGGGCTGGGTATCAATGCAGATTTTTAAAATTTATTTGATTCCGATCCAAAAGGTCATTCGATTCAGTTTGATTCCAGGTCTTTTGCTCTGTCGAATGACATAAATGTGGCTTAACGCAGCTTAACAAGACCTAAACGTCACGCTATGATTATCTGCCGTCACTCTGCTTGAGAAATGCTAGTTTACACACTAAAGCCTACACTCATTTGCAGGGGACCAAACTAACTAAAATACAAAACACTGCCATACGGACAGCCCTAACACTGATTTCAACGGAACAATCTCTATTTTAATTGACCACTCTCTTGACATGCATTTCTTTTGCGCAATCTTGAAAATAGTGGATATATTAAGTGGACATACTGACAAAAGATCAATCCGCGAAGTAATGAACCAATATCAAGTCTTTTGAGAATGAACATTAATTGCTGAATCAATTTTTTGAACCCAGACTTAAGTGTGACACAGCTCAACAGACACATGGTGGTGGCTTCATGCACAGCAACAAGACCACCCCCCCACACACACAAAGTAATTCTCACAATCTCACTAAAGCACAGCCTATAGACCGCTTATGTCCTGTGTACACACACACACTCTCTCTCCATCTCTCTCTCTCTGCAGTGACCTCATGATCCCCTAAGCACACTCTTACCCAGTGACCTCTCACAGCTGAACAGTGAACACACATGCCCCTGTGACAGGCCAATGTACACATCACTAGGTCATTTAGTCATTACTGATGAACGTGTGCTCTCACAGACACAGACACACACAAACACACACACACACACACACACACACACACACACACACACACACACACACACGTGTGCACACTGCCCTTAGGCCTATGTCCTTCCCTCTCTACTTCAGCTGGTCTCTCTGTCTTTCTCTCTGATACACATACACACACACACCACACACACGTACATATACACTACATTTAAATACAGATTCCTAAATATACCTATACACTCATGCCTATATATACGCATGCACAGCCTGAAGCAGAGCGAGGTCAATGTACACATCACTGAGTCAATTCAGCATAGTTTCCATTCACACTTACTTACTCACTCACTCACTCTCTCACACACACACACACACACACACACGCACACACACACGCACACACACACACACACACACACACACACACACACCCCTTCCTTCCATTCCTCTCTTTAGCCCCCAATGCTTATCTGCCATCTTCTGATGTCTCACACACACACACCACACACACACACACACACACACACACACACACACACGGTATGTGAGTTAACATAATGCAAAAAAAAAAAAAGAATTGTAACCTGTAGAGGTGACTTAAAAAAATCATCACAAAATGTATTGATGAAACAAAAGAACCCCCCCCCCAAAAAAAATCACTGTATCAACAAATAAATACATCACGGGTATGTGTGGGTACAGTTCCTGCACTTCCACCCTACCCATAGATGCTTGCCTCTGCAATAAGGGGATGATGGATGGGGGGGGGGGTGTTGAGAAGCTCTGTGAAGCATCTGTTGACATGCTCACACTTTCTCTCAGACTGATAAGTGGGAGGTTGAGGTTTTATGAGTGCCTCCACCAGGTCAACCCCTCTAAAGAATACTGTCACAACCATAACACATCGCCATACCATCTTCTTTGCTGCTGTACTGCTAGCGCCAGCCCTGACATCATCAGTATCTCTGCATCTGCAACCACACCCACGTGGAGGATGAACCAGATAAACAATGACACTCAGATAACCTCGCCACATGACCACAAACACAGACATGCTAACCTAGCCAGACGACCACAACCAGTGACTGACAAGCTAACCTAGCCCCCACACACACACAATCACAACCACCACTGACAGAGTCAATTTGACACACAAGCTGACCTATACGACACAACCACAACTTTTTACACACAACCTAACCACAAGCACAAACTGAGACTCGCAAGCTAACCTAGCAACACAACCACAACCTGTGACACATAAGCTAACCTAGGCACACAACCACAACCTGTTACACACAAGGTAACCTAGCCACACAACCACAACCTGTGACACACAAGCTAACCTAGCCACACAATCACAACCAGCAAAAACACAAGCTAACCTAGCCTACACAACCACAGCCCAAGGCACTGGGTTATGAAGGTTACTTCAGTAATTTGGGGGTTGAGGAAAGTTTACAACCACTCATCTGTCTCTGACTGAGCGAGCCTCTATGCAAAGTGACGCTTCCCAGAATGCCGTTCTTCTGTGTTACCCCCACTGATCTCATAAAGAATCTTATTCTTTAGAGATCAGTGGGTACTCCCTACACACCACCAGAGCTATGCGAGGGTTCCATTTGAGTGATGTCATAATGGTGTCCTTAGAGACGGAAAACTAAGGGGCTGCTTGGAACAGGGCCAGGGTTCCAAAGCGAAGTGCACTGGACGGGAGTTCTCTTTGATGTGCTGAGCTGCAACCATGGGTCTAGGTTCTCCTGTTGCAGCCGAGGGGGAGGTCATGAAAGGGCAATAGTGTGGAGTGGTGGTGGAGGTGGAGGAGGAGGAGGAGGGCATTTGGGACAGATCTAATGGCTGTCTGGGGGAGGAGGGGAGTAAGGGATGAAGTAGGAGGTCGGTTTAAGGGATTCCCGCTTGGGGTCTGAGCCCCTTGGAGACCCCCCGCCTAGTGTTGTTATCTGGTTTAGACATACGCATGCACCTGCACATACACGCACACACACACACACGCGCACACACACGCACACACACACGCACACACACGCACACACACGCACACACACGCACAGACACAGACACAGACACGCACACATACACAGGGGACCTGGGGAGCTGAAACTAGGACATGGTCCTAGGGGTGTTACCTGGAGAGACATATACACTGCCTTAATGATGCCCTCCATCACTCCTTTCCTCTCCCCCATCCCTCTCCCTCCCCCCTCCTTCTATAAATATCATGTTACCATAGGCTCTGTTCTCTTAATGCTGTGAGGGGAAATTATGCTCGTTGACAGGCAAGTCGTGCTGTGGATGGCAAACAATAAAAAAATAAGCAAGCGGATTGTCATCTGCAGATTTACACATGATAAAACACCACTTACACAACTCATACAAGCACACATACACTACACGTGTGTGTGTGTGTGTGTGTGTGTGTGTGTGTGCGTGTGTGCTCAACCTCAAACCACCCTGGTCTATCAGGCAGCAAATAGACAAAACACACACACACACACACACACACACACAAACACACACACACACGCGATGACACCCATACCGGTATGTTGAAGTGTAACCCTGCGTGTGGAGAGGGTTGCATCCTGTGTGGAATAAATGCATGCCGCACAAAGACTACATCTATTAACTTTGGAGGGCATGGCTGGCTGGACGGACGGACATTCGCAGTCAGAACAGATACATGACTCCAGCTCTTGCACACGCTCTCTCACGCTCTCTCTCTCTGTCCGTCTTTCTGTTTTGTTCTAACACAAGCCTGAGTCCTCTTCTCCCTCTTCAGCCCTAAACAGCTCCGCTGCTAAGCTCCCATTTCTTTCTCTCTCTTTCTCTCCCACTCTCTCCCTGTGCATGCATGAGCGTGTGTGTGTGGGGATTGAAGTGGAGGGCTATGTCATTTCTGGAGGTTTCACACAGACGCCACTGGCCATGGCTACAAGCAAGCAACACAAACCCGACTCTGTTTCACTGCCAGAGAGAGAGAGAGGAGAGGGACAGAATGAGAAAGAGCACAAGACAGCAACAGTGGTGGAGAGGGGAGAGAGGAGGGAAACACAGAGAGAGAGAGAGACAGAGAGAGAGAAGTGGAATAGGGTGAGAAAGAGCAAGAGAGCAAAAGAGCAAGTCATAGATAGGGTGAGAGCAACTGTAAGAGAAAACAGAGAGAGAGAGAGAGAGAGGAGAGAGAGAGAGAGAGAGAGAGAGAGAGAGAGAGAGAGAGAGAGAGAGAGAATAAAGCCCCAACCCTCAAGGGAAGAGAGGGCTCAGGTAGAGAAAGGAGAGTTCCAAGGCAGCCATGATGAATGCCAGTCTGGCTGCAGGAGGGGGAGGGGTGCCACCGATACTCTATATTTCACCCGTCTATGATGGAGACTGTGCACCACACACACACACACACACACAAATAAACACAGCATGCAGACACTAAGAAGGAATTGTGCATAAACACAGGAAGAATTGCTTTACAGGCTACCTAAGTGAACACAGTCTATAAATAAACAAGGACACATAAAACACACAGACACACATGCAACATGCAACACATGTAATCAGGGCAACATATGCCAAGCAACACAAAAACGACTGAAACACACCCTTTCACTCTAACTCACACAAACACAAATAGACTCAGGTGTGTGTGCACACACACACACAGACTCAGACAAACACACACGCACACAGAGAAAAACAAACAGAAGAAATGACAAAACGGAGCGCTGCCTTCAGAAGTGCCACACCACTCTGCAATAGCCAGCAGCCAGCCAGCCAGCCAAACACACGCACGCACACACAAGCACGCACACACACACACACTCCACCCCCCATGCTGTTCACAAATCAGCTTAGTATATTACAGAGTGGCTCCAGCCTACAGAGCTCTCAGACTGTCTCCTGATTGCTCAAATACACAAAAGTCCATAAATATGCCAATGGATGCTTAACTCCATCAAATGTCACCATGAAAACATCAGACACGGCCAAAACACGCCAGTGCATAAGAAAGCTTTGGTCTGGCCCTATGAACTGCTTGAGACATGCAATGGTTGGGGTGGTGTAGTGTGTTTGTGTGTGTGTGTGTGTGTGTGTTGTGTGTGTGTGTGTGTGTGTGTGTGTGTGTGTGTGTGCGCGTGCACAGAAGTAGTTGTTGTGGGGTGTGGGGGTGTGGGTGTGTGGGGTGGTGGTGTCAACCCAAAAGTTTAACATGAGACCTGGACACCTACGCCAGGGTAACCTGAGAAATGTCATGTAAGAGTCATGACGGCAGCCACATGCTGTGATGCTCTCCACATTGCCAGCCTCACGCGGCATCCTCCCAACGTAAGGAATAAAAATAAACAGACGACGTAAACAAATCCACAAACGAACTTCCATTTTCTTTTTGCGATGACATACAGTCGAGACTGGGGGGAATGACTGGTAGGACAAAACAGAGTACCAAGCAACTTGGGAGTATGACAACAGAGTATGACAACAGCTCATGACTTATGTGCACAGTGTGAGTGTGAGTGAGAGTATGAGTGTGTGTCTGGGTGAGTGATTTTACAGGGATCGTCATATGAGGTGTTTTGTTAACTACCCGTACAGAATTAAAGCATAAGGAGGCCCTTGAGAGGGGTGTGTGTGTGTGTGTGTCATAGACCTTCGACAACACCCTCCCAACACCTTTTCCCATCAGATGTAATGAAGACTAAATGTGGTGCATCATAAATCAGTGGGAAAAAGCAAGCGTTCTCTTCACACAGGGAAAATAAAAACCTCCTCCTCGCGCAGAGAGAGAGAAAGAGAGAGAGAGAAAGAAGGGTGATTGAGCTAGATTGGCACTTCATCTTCCATAATGATGTATTATGACTTCAGTGTTAAGCAGATGAATATTTATCGCAACAAATCACACAGTGATACACACACACACACACACACTGATTTGTAAGGGACAGGGTGCCAAGGAAACAGATTCTGTGTGTGTGTGTGTGGATGGATGGGTGGATTTTGGGAAAGCAGTCAAATGTAGAGGCGGGAGGTCTTGGGTGATTGACAGCAATGCTGACATCATGCTCACCCATGTGAAGTGAAACATCAGGCTGCAGTAGTGCTTCTGCCCACTGAGAGGTGGGAGGTTTATGTGTGTGTGTGTGTGTGTGTGTGTGTCATGGCCCCAGCCAAGCAGTTGTAAGCAGTGTAACAGCCTCTAAGGTCGTCAGCGACAGTCACGCTCAAACACAGGGGGCACATGCAGGGGCATAAGAGGGATGAGACCAATGGCAATTAACTGCGTCTCTCGCTCTCTCCTGTCACACACACACACACACACACACCACACACACACACACACCACACACACACACACCACACACACACACACACACACGATTCAAAGCTGCTATGTGTAGAGCTTATGGATCACTTTCTATTGCAAGTCATCTTGAACATAGAGCTTTGCACTTACACCAACAGCATTAAATTCAGTGGTCACAACATTAGAGGAAAGTCAGCCTGACACTAGTTGATTTATACGCCAACTTCAGTGGATAACTGGACAACACGGTGCATAGGCGACTTTTTGACTTCACATCAATACAGATCATTATTTCTCATTCTGTTACTGTTTCTAGGTCAGTTTTGGACGTTTCAACCTAGAAGTAGCTCACTTAAAGCTCCTGCTCACACACAGAGCTTTGACCCAATCCATCAGCTCAGCTTGCTTCTGCAGACACTGCTGTCTTTCTCCATCCCTCGCTTCCACCTTGCCTCCCTTTCTCCCAACTCTCTCTTCCCTTCCTTCCTTCTTGCCCCCCCTCTCAACTACAAAAACAAAGGCAAACCCTCAGCATGAGACTCGGTTTGGTCTCCGCATGCTGGGTGTCATCAATCAACCATTTTGGTGGCTCTGCTGAGTCACGTAATCACTTTCGCTACCACATATCACCTTCCCACAATCTCTCTCTCTCTCACACACACACACACACAAACACACACACACACAGACACAGACACAGACACACACCCCTCTGATCCCATCAGCACCCCACCTGATCCCAGAACAGTGATTATGTCTGGTCGAAAGCACTGCACGATAAAACCTGAACTATGTCCACTTTATTGTGGCACATCTGCGACATGAACACTACTCATCTTTGTGTGACAATGGAACGCAGAGTTCTTGCTTCCACCCCCAGCCCCTCGTTTCATCTTGAAAACTCTGGGGTGATGCTTTAGTGTGGACAGACAGAAACTGTCAAACATAAACAATGACTGAATCCTAATGTCCCCATTAAGCCCTGAGTCCTCAAAACTTGAGTAGCATGCTAGTTAAGTCTTAGGGCTTGGGGCTTGGGGGGGGGGGGGGGGGGGTTGCACTGGGATTCAATCAATGCTCACTGCCACTGATATCAGACCAGAAGCTCCATCAGCCAGGAGACCCTTACTAAACATGACCTGAGGCAACTCTGCAGGGGTGCATGTCCCAAAAGTGGCGTTGTGCAACCACCATCAGATTACGTGGCAGGCAGAGAGAGGGGGGGGGGGGGGGGGGGAGAGAGAGAGAGAGAGAGAGAGAGAGGGAGGGAGGGAGAGAGGGGGAGAGAGAGAGAGAGAGAGAGAGAGAAGAGGAGAGGAGAGGGAGAGACTGCCGTTCACCCACACTCAATTTGCTTTATAATAACACTCTCTCTCACACAAGACCTGTATATTATAGCTGGTGTATACACACCCCGCGCGCGCCCACCGCACACACACACACACACACACACACACACACACACACACACACACACACACACACACACACACACACACAGAGTGTTGCAGATGTGTCCTTCTTTTAGCTCCTTTGACACCTGTCCATCACTCTGAGAAAGCCATCAGGTCTTCTGTCAGGAACTGAGTGGAAATCTCAGCCAATCGCTGTCCTAGGGGCCATCAGAACTTTATAACAGGTGCTCCTGCCAGCCAATCGCTACCCGAGGAGCTGTCAGAACAATATGATGGGCGCTCCTGCCAGCCAATCACTGTCCAAGGGGCTGTCAGAACAATCCTCTAGCCAATCTTGAGGCCTGGCTGATGCCTGGAGATCCTTCCGGCCACGAAGAGACATTTCCTGGCAGTGTGTGGCGGCAGTAGCAGTGTCGGCCAAAATACAGTCGCTAACTTTCTTACCATACGGCCACAACATGGATGAGAGGCCAGAGCCCTGGGAAACATAAAATGGCAGCCGAAAGAAAGAGACAAAGACAGGGAGGGAGAGAGGGTGAGGGTGAGAGAGAGGGAGGGGGGGGGGGGGTGCCTGTGTGTGTGCATGAGAGAGAGTGAGAGTGGGTGAGTGAGAGAGAGAGAGAGAGAGAGAGAGAGAGAGAGAGGAGAGAGAGAGAGGAGAGAGAGAGAGGAGAGGGGTGCCTGTGTGTGTGCATGAGAGAGAGAGAGAGAGAGAGAGAGAGAGAGAGAAGAGAGAGAGAGAGAATGAGAGCAAGCCTGAGTGAGGCACCTATTAAAGAGGCAAAACACTACACGCCCAGAGAAAGTAAGGGTGAGAGAGTAGAAGAGATTGAGCAAGAGAGAGAGGGATGTATATGTACAACAAAAACTGGAGAGAGAGGGAGAAAGGATAGGAAAGCAAAAAAAAGAGAGGGAGACAGAGAAAAAACAAAGACAGAGGCAGACACAGTGTGTGTGTGCGTGTGCGTGTGTGTGCGTCATGAGTGATTGGAGGCTGCAGCCTGCAGAGATTCAGTAGGAGTGAATAGATGGGCATTTGGATGTCCATTTGGGGGAGAGCCTGGGGTGACAGAGGCAGAGGCACACAGACGCCCCGGCAGAGAGGCATGGAGGTAGAGGCAGACAGAGGTGAAACACTCCGCTCCAGCAATGATCAATTATTCATTTTGGGCTTTCACTCAGAGCCAGAGGTGACACATGCAGAGTCTTCCCAAAGCATGACCATCAACAGCTAGCCTACACTAGATGCGCTCCCAGTGCACACACCACTAGCATGCTCTCTGCCAAACAGCCAAAATATAGCAGTGGGAACATGCCCAATTTAATGCCCTTCCAATTGAAATGGCAATTTTCAGATTTCAGGATAAAGCCCTGCCACTCTATCTTCCTTACAGTCTTATCATTCTTTCAAGCCTCCTTTCCCACTCACAGAGCCCCCGCCCCCCCAAACACACACACACACACACACACACACACACGCACGTAGCCTAAACCCACTCGCACAAAGACACGTGTGTGTGTGCACGCACACACACAGGCTAGAAGGCATCATTTTCTTTGGCATTCTGCATAAGTCTTCGGTGCACTTACAGGCAACAAATTTAAGCCCCTGCACAGGCAAGCGGTTGAACCCTTAGAATGCTGGGCATGTCATTTTAGCTCAGCGCAGCTCTAGGAGGGAGGGCGGCAGCTGTGTGCATGCCCACCTGTTTGTGGCAAACAGCACTTGGCTGCCTGGCTACGTCTTAGGAGGAGAAACAGCACAGAAACCAACAGCTTTGAGGATTTCCCCTCACTTAACACAAGACTCATCCCTAAGAGGAGTAAGTGAGTGAGTGAGAGTGGTGTGTGTGTGTGTGTGTGTGTGTGTGTGTGTGTGTCTATGTAGCCCAAATCCCATTAATTTAATTTATTTTATAAAGACAAACAAGTTAAAACCTATAAACACTGACTGCCCTGCGGTACACACACTTTCCTATTGGTGGAAGGTAAGGTAGGGCAAAAATCTTTGCACTAACCAAGAAGAAACAGCATTCACACAATGCATGAACACAGACTTTGCATGGGCCACTGACCATACCACTGACACCCACATTTCTGCTATAAACACTCTGGCACTTTATGGAGATGCAGTGTCACTGTGAGTCACTGCATGACTTTTGTTGGGTACAATAAAAAACAAAAATGTCCAAATGACAAAAAAAGTTCTTATTTTAAGGCTTCCGTAATGTTCAAAACAGATTGTCAAAAAAGTGCACTGCTTTGAATAAAGGACCCGTGTTTTCAAGAAAATACATCTTACACATAGTAACCAAGTCTAAGGCATCAATATCAGCGCACCCAAAATTGTTTGCAAATTGCAGACTAAACTCGTTGCGATGACACAGGGGTGACTGCTCCTAGGAAGTCCATAGACAGCCACACGGTGGGACACTCCATGACAAGTGGGTGAGTTGAGAGTAAGGACACCTTGACAAAATTCTGTAGGTTCGGTAGTGGAGACGATGATGAGCTCTTTAGGCAACATAGCAACTTAAAAATTATTCATTAATTCGGTGCAATTGACGTTAACAATCTTCTGCATGTCAAGACACCGCATGGTGCATGCATGACAGCATTTACTCACGTAATTACAAAGGTGTCATCTCCACTTCATGCCAAAAAAGGCAACGAGGGTTGCGAGTCGACCACCATTACCAATACAAAGCAGCAACAATGTGATTAACCGTAATTCCATAAACAGAAAAGTTTCCCCGGATGCATCACTCATAACTCTTCGTAAAACAACATCCAGAAGTCCTCCATGATGTCAAAAGACCCGACCCTTTTTAATCATCAGACATCTTTGCTAGCAAGTACGAGGTCTACCATGACTAACGTTAGTATTTCCAAGTCCCACTATTACTCGAAAGCTGTACAACTACACAGTGGGATAACGTTCAGCGCAATTTTCAACAAATGTTTTTTCTGCCGCATAAATGCAACAAACGCAACTATTTGACATATCCGCTGTCAGCTAAACAACCTCCTCTGTAGCAATAACGTTAGCCCATTGATGTTCTTTTTTTTTTACTTGATTCTCCATATTACACGAACACCTAGCAGGAGTAGCTGCACTGTACTACAGTAGCTACCGCGCTAGCTTGCTAGCCAGCTAACTAGCTGATAGGTCTCGGTGGCCTCGGCAGAACTCGGTTGAGACAGATTTTCTTTCCATCCGTCGCACGTATGACAAAACACGCCTCAAAACCAAAAGATCAGACTTTTTAGAATAATATAATGTTACGTTACCTTCCTTGGCTTTCGCCAGTGCTGCACTGTGTTGCTGATAAGGCAGCCCCGGTGTTGGGGACGTGGAGAGCTGGGACCAAGATGGCGTCCCCTCTAAACTTCCACCACTTCCACTGTTACTTTGGACACTCATCAAGCTACTTTTTGGAACGACAGAGCAAACATAGACGAGCATCACTGTCAGTGACCTGGACACGGAAACCACTGAATATGTTCACATCATCCTTAAAACAACAACCACAGATCACAGAATCGTACGAAAGTTCACATTTTGGGACACAAACCTCCATACGCCTCTGCAGTGCGTCTAAATTGTCTTATGAGAATAACCAGAACATTGAGCGTCATCCATCGTTTGTTGAAACAATATCGCGAGGTTCATGTACCCAAATAGCATCGCCTCTGGTGGAAAAAAAGTCTAGCCGAAAACTCGTGACGTAACATGGTAAACATCATTGATTACGTGTGTGCACTGTTTGCCATACTGAAACCTTTTGCCAAGAATCAGGGAATCAAAATGAGCGTGAGTATAATGCACGCATAATGTATTTTAGGGACACACAGTAACACCAGTTTTGATCTGCTCTGTCAAAAGCTTTAAAATGTTAACATGTAGCAACAGCCCCAAGGGCCCATGACCCCTATTGAGTGAAGCCTGCAGTCGAACCCCCCCCCCGTTCAAGCCCCAGAGAAAGTGCATCATACTAATATTACCCATTCAGCAACATCCCCCATTTTTAGTGCAGTGTCATCCTAACCTACTTTGTCTCCTCTGCTGTTATCATGGCCTCAAACCTATAAATACACGACACAAGGCTGCACCTCTCCAATTAAAGCAGTATGTGTATACTGTGTAATACTGTACCTGTGAATCTTCTTTGCCATTAATACATTGGTATTTTGACAAACATGGTCACATCTTGCCAACATGCACCTTGGCACGTTCTTAGAGTTGGCAGAGTTGTCCTGAGTGTACTCTATTTTTAGACTTCAATACCCTGAAAATATTTGACACTGCAAAATACTATTTCTTAGACAAAACAGCATTTTATTATCATACCCATTTTGTAACAAACAAAAAAAGAAAACAAATAAAAATAAATAAACACAACTACACAACTTTCTTATACCTTACAATTTTATCAGAAACTGACCTTTATCGGAAGGTCTGAATAACCAAAACATCAATTTATTATTAAAAGTATTGCGCTTTGTTTTGATCAAGGCTGTTTTGAAATAGCTGCACCTGAAAAGGTGCTTGTAAATTCAGTTGTAGGTTGTGCATACTGTATTATTGATGTGTAATAAAGGCTTGATCATATTATATGATGAATTAAAAAAAAACAACAACTGCATAATCCTACACATACAACTCATCCAGTCTTCAAAAGCATGATGGAAATGTGCCTGTAGATTTGGTTGGCCATGGTGGTCTTGTGACCGGTCTGTTAGCAAGTCTGCAGTGGCTGGAGAGGTTTCCGAAACTTGCTCTGCATCCATACCCGACGCATCACTACCTTCTTGGCCCTGTTGACCTTTAACCTGCGGTCCTCCAAGTTCTGCTCCTCCACTAGACCGGCACTGCTGAACAAGTCATGAACTTCCTCTGTGGACAGACAACCAATCATAGGCAGGCAAACACACACGCATACACACATATACACACACACAACATTCATAATCATCACAACATACACACACATTCCTATGCATTGTGTGGAGGATTCACAGACAAATGTCACCTTGTGAAAAGCAAGTGGAAATCTTGGTGGAATGTATCCTTGACAGAAGCATACAGACAGTTTTTGAATCTAAAAACTGTTGGAATGCTAGCTCACACACATCATTAACTCTGTTTCTAGAATGTGAAATCCTGAATGTTGGAGAACGTTGAAGGGCACACTCTGATGACTACACTCCTTCCATTTTCGAGTTCATTTTCTCTGTTTCAGATGGGAGATTGGCTACACTGAACATAACAGATTAAAATTCTGTTACTGGGATAGAGTTTGGACAGAACTTACCTTTAGTGAAGAAGTACACACATGTCCCATCATGCCGTGAGTAGAAATTCTCTGACAGACACTGGCCTGCTCGTTCACATAGAAAACAAGGTTACCACCAAGCACATGACGTACTGTGCAGTAATTTACTGAGATTATGTAACATTAAACTATCTGCTCAACAGGCAACAGACTTGCACATTTATTAGTTTTCATAGTTCATTAATACTTAATTTAATAGCCAACTCATGTTAACCCAGACAATTTATGTTTGTTCAGAAAAGCCTAAGTATCATTAATAATATACTAATGTTCATTTTGTGTGTGTGTGCGTGTGTGTATGTGAGCGAGACAGATAGATAAATCATAGAGATGGAGAAATCATTTGAACTTCTCCCTTCGACATTTTTAAGATAAGCTGGTTTACAGTTACATAGCAAAGCTAGTGTTTCTGAACTGAAGTTTGTTAACACATCAGTGTGGACAGAACAGATAAGATTACAAGAGTGTGTGTATGCGTGTGTGTGTGTGTGTGTGTGTGTGTGTGTGTGTGTGTGTGTGTGTGTGTGTGTGTGTAGGGAGTGGGCCATTCCAATTGTTTCTTCTGTTTTACTTTGTCTTATTTAAGAGGACCAAAGTTCAAATCACAATTGTGTGTGAGTGTTTCCATGGTGAAAAATATAATACAGTCATACACACTTGAGCACACATGTCTCTCTCTCTCTCTCTTTTACACACACACACACACACACACACACACACACACACACACACACACACACATATTTGCACTTGATCCACTGATATGATGCACATGAATCACACGTGAAGCACCTTTCTTAAAGCGCAGCTGTGACAGGTCGTATCTGCCATAATCGCGGAACAGCACAACACCACCGGGCTTCAGGTAGCTGGACAGCCTGTTGACCACGCCTTGGACCCTGTGAGGAGGGGGAGGGGGGGGGCAGCCAATCACATTCATTACTACTGCCAAGTCCAAATTGATGTTCATCGACAACAGCTGTTCTTTTTTCTGCACATGTCCCTGACCATCTACAAGCTGAGAGTCAGAGACAGAGAGAGAGCAAGACCAGGGGAAGGGGGAGGGAAAGAGAGATAAGGCAGACAGAGGGAGTTAGTGTGTGTGTGTGTGTGTGTGTGTGTGTGTGTGTGTGCGTATGTATGTATATATGTGTGAGAGTGTGAGAGAGAAAGAGAGACCTAAGGAGGAGTGAGTGAAAGAGAGATAAGGGAGGGAAAGAGAGAGAGAGAAAGAGAGAGAGATGAAGAATATGGCAGGGACAGAGAGAAAGAGAGATAGAAGGGGAGCAAAGAAGGAGTAGATTGAACAAGGAAGTGAGAGCAAGAATCACTGAAGGACAGAAGGAGAAAGTGATAGAGAAAAAGAGCGTCTGATGACAAGAGATAAAGAGACAAAGTGAGAGAGAGATAAACAGAAATAGAAAGAGACTGAGAAAGGAAGGCAGATGAAGGGATGGAACAAAGACACACTTGGAGAGGACGAAACCTGGCCAAATAAATGAGTCGTCAAAGAAACTCACAACGAAAAAATAGAATGATAAAAGGAATGGAGAGAGAGTGAAATTACTGCAGCGGAGTGAGGGATCATGAAGGAAAGGGAGGGAGGGAGAGAGAGAGAGAGAGACAGTTGTTTATGACCTTGTTCTAGCTGACGTGATTTGGGCCAAAATGCATTAGCTTCCTGACTCTAGAGAGCCCATTCAGAAAACTGAAATATATGCAGCTCACAGCTCTCTCTTTCTTTCCTTTTTCTACCTCTCTGCTCTCCCTTTGTTGCTCCCTCTCTCATTCCTTTTCTCCCTCTCTCTCTGTTGGTCTCTCTGTTGGTCTCCTTTTTTCAGTTTCTCCATCTCTCTCTCTCTTCCTCTCCCTCCTTCTCTCTCTCTGGACTCAAACATGCTTGTTTCTGGTCTCCCCCCCTTCTTTCTTCCAAGCCCGACATCCCATAATGACCACTGACTGCTGACTGCCTTCCTGCTTGTCTATTGGCCAGACAGCGGGGCCATAACAACCAGATCACCCCTCTAGTGATGATTATGGATTATGATGCCTCATTTTCCCTCCTCCCTGCCTCCCTCTCACTCGTCCTCGCAGACATATGGGGCACACACACACACACACACATACACACACACACACACAGGCGTGCGTGCGCACGCGCGCGCACACACACACACACACAGACACACATACACGTAGAAGTACATGGAGACACACACACACACACACAGGGGCATGCACATGCGCGCGCACACACAAAGACACACACGCGTAGAAGTACATGGACACACACACACACAGGGGCGTGCACACGCGTGTGCACACGCACACACACACACACGTAGAAGTACATGGACACAGACACACACACACACTTTGTCTTCCTGACTCACTCTCTCATGCTTTATCTGCCTTGCCCCTGCTCTGTCCCTCTCCTGATTTGCTTTACTCTACCTCCCCTTGCTCTCTCTCTCGCTCTCTCTCTCTCTATCCCTCTCTCCTGTTCCCTCCCTTCTTCTCTCACTTCTCTGTCTTCCGATCTCAAGGTGGTGGTAATCTAAATGTAGGTAGCGAGAGGCTGTTCCCCACCCTACTAATCATTGTCACCACATAAGGACAGGCTTTCCCCCTGGACGCCCTACCTATGGCCAAAGACAAAGAACATACATTTCTTATTCTCCCTCTCATCCTTAATATGGTTTAGACAAAATGGCCTGTTGTTTACTGTTCTGATTATTGTTTATTTATGTTTTCATGTTTACATTAACACAAGAGCCAAAGATAAGGCATGCCATTCAGGTTGACACAAATCATAAAGACCAATCAGAGGAAGAGTGTAGGTGTCTGTGTATGTGTGTGTGTGTGTGTGTGTGTGTGGTGGACAATATGCCCCTGCCCCCCTCATCATCACCAGACTGCCGTCACCTCCCTCACATGGTAAAGCTCACCTCTAGATTACAGATTTACAAAACTTGAACAGAGAAGAAATGCCACTGGGGAAGAAAGAGAGAGGAAGTAGAGAGAGAGATAGATAAAGGATGGGGGTTTGGAGGGTTTTTAATAATACAACACTATACTTTGGTACCCCTGTACATGACCAGTCATGCCAATAAAACTATTTAAATTTGAATTTGAGAGAGGAGAGGGAATGAGTGCAGAGAAAATAAGCAAAAGAGAGAGACACAGGAGAGAGAGAGAAACAGAAAAGAGAGGGAGAAGGAAAGAGGGTGGACAGAGGTGAAGACAAGTGAGGGCACACAGAATAAAGAGAGAGTGAGAGAGTGAATGAGAGAGGGGGAGAGAGAGAGAATGAACGAGAGGGGGGGAGAGAGTGAACGAGAGAGAGTGAGAGAGAGAGTGAACAAGAGAGTGAGACAGAGAGAGCGTGAATGAGAGAGGGGGAGAAAGAGAGAGAGAGTGAACGAGAGAGGGGGAGAGAGAAAGAGAGAGTAAACGAGAGAGGGGGAGAGAGAGTGAACGAGAGAGGGGGAGAGAGGTGAGCAATGGATGAAAGCGAGGGAAGAGAAAGAGGGAGATGTATTAGTGTGTGCAGAGCAGTCTGGGCTCTTGGCAGTCGGCAGTCAGCCCCCTAATCAGCAGCCATCTACAGCAGCTTCCCAGCCAACTGAAAATGTCACTGCTCATTACAAAGAACAGCAGGCAGTGCTCCCACTGCCCCTACCCTTACCCTATCCTACACTACACTCCTTTCTTCTCTTCCCTCTCTCACAACCCTTCCCCCTCGCCTCGTTTATCCCCCTCTCCTCTTCCCTTTTTCATCCGTCTGTCTTTGCTCTGTCTTCTTCACCTCACCCCATCCTGCCTCATTCCTCCACATCTTGTTGTCCTCTTTGCCCTTCATCCCAGCATCCCTTGTCTTCCATCTTCTGTTCCTCTATCCTTCCATTCCTTTGTTACCTCATCTCTCTTCAATTTCAGCTTCACTTCCTTCCATTCCTCTCCTACTCTTCCTCTTCTCTTTCTCTCTCCATCCCTTTATTTCTATACCTCTTCCTTTCTTATCTCTCTCTACCATCCTCTCTTCTCCCCAAGGTCTCTCGCTACCCAAAAATCTTTCTTTCCTACACTCCCAGCACCCCTCCCATCGTCTCCTCTCTATCCCTCTGTTCTGGTCCTCTCCCCTCCCCTCCCCTCCTCTCCCATCTCCTCATGCTGTACCTCCTGCCACTCCTTTTCTGTCCAAAGCCTAGAGGGTCCACCTTACATCCCCTGGAAGGTCACCATGAAAACCTATGAAGTCCCTGTAACAGAAATGGCCACAGCACTAAAGCAGTACTTTCCACTATTAAAAGTCATGTCTGTGCTTTATGATAGGTCAGGCCATCAGACATGGATCTATGGGTAGTTTAATAGCCTCTGTAATGAGATGGCATTAGTTAGTGTGTACCCAGAATGCAATGGTCCTTGCAGTGCTCTCTGAGACCAATCAGGCACATATCTGGCAAGGATCGAGATTGTGGCTGTTCTACCCAGAGTGCTTTGCGACTGGAGTGTGTTTTGGTGCAGAAAGCTTGGGGGGCGAGGAGAAGGCGGGGGGGTGGGTTGATGTCGGACTGATGGATGAGAGCCAGCGCTCTTGGCTTTGACCCCCACCCCGACTGACACACACACACACACACACACACACACACCACACACACAAACCCTGCTTAAACCCTCACCTACCTATGCGGCTGAATAGCACTAAGCACAAAGACCAGCAGAATTATGTCGAGGCTATGAGGGGGGAAAGGGAAGGAGTCCGTCTCGTCACATACATCCTGCACAAAGGCATGGCACAGAGAGTCATCATAGTCTGGGTGATCCTGCCAAGAGAACGAGGGAGAGATAGAGAAAAGGGGGGAGACAGAGAATTGAGGAAGAGCAAGGACAGAGTGGAAGAGTCAGAGTTGGACAGAGTCAGTTGGGGGAAGGGAAGAGAGAGAGAGCGCATTATATAGAGCGAGTTAGAGAGAAGACTGATAAACTGATGAAACATCTAAGCGCTAATGCATTTCATTTGTGTTGTTTGTTTTGTTTTGCTATTCAGGAAAGCAATGGTCCTTGAAATGTTTCAGAGGCCAGTCCTCTGAGAGTCCTCTTGCACACAGAGTGCATTCACTTCCCCCTCAGCATTTGTCTGACTGTCCTGAGGACTGAAGTAGACCCCCTGCTTGCTGCTTATACAAACCACACACACACACACACACACACAGCGAGCCTAATGTATGTCTAACATCTACTATACATCACTACTGTCAGAAGATGTAGATTAAATATATGGTGATCAATAAAATAAAAAAAAATACATGTAAATAAAAGCAAATATGTACACAAATGACTATTAATAAATAAACAAATGCATACACTAATGACTGTTGTAAAAAGAAATTAGCTGAGAGGATTGAAAGCCCTTGAGTGGACCTTTGCACCTCCTGGATCTGTTATGGTGGACATGAACGAGCAAACATTCCAATAACCTGTGGGCCAAACAGACATGACAAAATTTCTCCAGGTTTCTATGGTAACCGAGCATTACATTACAGGCAAACGTGTGTTTTTTTTCCCCTTCCTGCACCAGACAGCTCAACAAAACCTCAGTTGTGAAATTGAAATGAACTCTCTGAAACGCCGCATGAAAACAATAAATTAGCTTGTTATACGAGCGCAAGTTAATTGCCGGTTCCATGGTGGAAAATAACAATCGACTGAGTCAACGAATTGAAATGGTTATTAACTTTTTGGCCATTTAGCCAACTGCCACAGCTGCTTAACCTGAGAACAGCATGGAGCGTTGTTGACTCACAAAATGACTTATGAAAACAAATGTTATAGTACAGACAGCTGACAAACATGAAACACACACACATACGCACACACGCATGCATTAACTGGGAAAAAAAAACCCTCGTTGCTTCCTATAGTTTGGATCTAATGCCTCCATATCTTCTCTTCTCCACAGCCTAGCATTTGAGTCTGTTGGTGAGGCAGAAACTTGAACAGAACGAAGAGTATCACTCTCCCTCCACTCTCCATGTCTCCACTATGTGCAGTAGCTCACTAGGATGGAGATTTGGAGTAAATGTGTGTTTTTGCCAAATGAATGACTTAAAATGGAATATCACATCAGCACCCCACCCCCTATCAACTCTCCACCCCACCCTGAAGTGTTTACGAGCATCTAGGGACAGTCCTCTTCTCTGCTCTATGTCTGTGTGTGTGTGTGTGTGTGTCTGTGTGTGTGTATGTCCCTGAGCGTCATAATAATGTCAGTCGGCACGCTGCCGGGCAGCCTGTCTGCTTGGCATCTGATGAAGGCCCAGGCATTCCAGCAGCATCAGATGTCCGCTGGGCCGTGAGGCACTCAGTAGAGGTGGCGGCCATTTTGAGACACTGTCATGGCCATGCCTGTCACACTGGGTTTGTGCAAAATGGATGGGGGGTAAGGGGGGCAAGCGAAGACAACCCATGCAAAAGACACAAAAACAACAAAAAACACTGACACATCTCAATTCAACATGATGAAATCTGGGCAGCACTGTTTCTGAGCATGCGATGTGCACACAATTCCAGATTGACGGTGCACAATTACAGAATTTCTCGGGGTAAGAAGGGTCTCGGGGTAAGAAGACCATTAGTGGTCCACTCTATTGGGTTTTTGCTATCAAGTAGATGTTAAAGTACTAATTCATGGTTCAACTCTGATTTAAAAATAAGTCCATTAAAGTTGCTTCAGAAGAGATGATGTGATCATACCTTAACCAACTGCACGGCACGTGAAGAGAAGTCACAGCAGTACAGAAACGCCCCTCGGCCACTGGAAACAACAACATAACAACAACAACATTTGCATTCTTCACTCAGCACAGCTGGCCCTGACAGCACACAGTCTGACCAATCGTCTCTGACTAGCTTACACTTCCTGGGACACCAGAGCCCTGCACTGGGCTTCTCTGCACACAGCAGCTAAACACACTTGGCATAGACTTCCACAACACTCCCGTTGAATGCCAATGTGTTCAGGCAGCTCGGCTACTGTGTGTGTGTGTCTCTGTGTGTGTCTCTGTGTATGTGTGTGTCTGCGTGTGTGTCTCTGTGTATGTGTCTCTGTGTATGTGTGTGTCTGCGTGTGTGAGTGTGTTTGCAGTAGAGACTTGTGTGTCTGTGTCTGTGTGGTATGTTTGTGTGTGTGTGTAGCTCGGTTGCAGAGGGCCATGTTTACTCCACTGTTCCGTCCTCGGTTCAGACATTTGTGAAGAGACAGGCGTAATCTAGAAGAATGTCTGCATCATTCTTGTTGAAGGCCTCTGAGGAGCTCAGAGAGATAATGAATTTTAAAAGCCTTTAATGCTACCCTTAAATATTATTAAATTTAACACCATTTTCCCCTGTACCTCAAATCTCTTTAACAACACTCAACCCTGCTGAAGATTGGCAAGAGAGACTTGTTACACCTTGGAAGAGAAAGCTTGAAATCTAGAGTCTCATATATAGTCGTTGCATCTTCAGTTGAACTTGCCAGATCATGCAGAGAAACGGTGTATGGAGTGACATGTGTAGTGATCAAATTATAGCCAATTATAGCCATTTACAGGACGGGTCTAGTTATGGATTTGGACATATAAAGACCATCCTCAATTAGAAGCTGGGTCAGATTTTTAGATTCTGGCTGTATAAACTCTCTTAAAGCATATTGGGTCACTGTGAGATCCACTGCTTCAGGTCATGGATCTCTTTGAACTGAGTGCTGTTCACTGTAATGAACTCTATAATACTCTATAATACTCCATAATACTCCATAACTCCATAATGGAGAGTAGTCTAGGCTGCAATGATGCATCTCCTCCTTGACATTTGCATTTTGAGATTGCAACTTTCTCTCTACATGGCCAGAAATATTTCCGATGTTTACCATGCCTTCATTGGATGTTCTTCACTTAAGCGGATGACCTGCCGGATGGTTCTGTCTCTGGAGAGCGATGAGCATGCAAGTGTGCACAATGTCTACGTTTATCCTACCTCAGCCATGGACTGACTGTGTAGAAAAATGTGCTGTATAAATTACTTACATACTTACTTACTAAGCCCATCCAATCACCTGTTTAAGCCTATGTACTATGTTGCTTCCTGTACAAAAATCCTATTCATGATGCCTATTATTTGCAGGCCGTTGTGTTTTTGAAAGCTAGACCTACTTGTGTTCTTGTTTAGACAGAAGAGAAGAGAGAAGAGAAAATGTTTTGCATGAACCATTTCGTTAAAAACACTTTTCCCTTTCTGTTTGCAAATAAATGGTCATATGGAAATTTTCTAAGGGCATCTTTTCA
This sequence comes from Tenualosa ilisha, assembly GCA_015244755.2. NCBI lineage: Eukaryota > Metazoa > Chordata > Actinopteri > Clupeiformes > Clupeidae > Tenualosa > Tenualosa ilisha. Next base: position 976,643 of record PYXC01001891.1, on the reverse strand, counting down.
GTCTGATCAGTTGTTTCAGTTGTATTTTCTATCCTGGACAAACTCATTTGGGAGTTATTTGTGCAAAAGCGGGACATATGTTTTAATCATCCTGCGACAGACATATTTCCTTATAGGCTGGATTGCATTAAATGCAAACATGAAAGTTCGGGATTAGAAATAGCACTAACTGGGCCACTGAATAAGCATACAATTGAACCTTTATATGAAAAACTCTTTCACTTTGGATCCTCAAAAACCATCTATCGCCTGTAATTCCATGATGAAAAGACCTAACCAGAAGATATTTGGTATATAGGCTAGATCTAGGCTATAATGCTCTATGTTTTGACCAGATGATGCCTGTTTATTTTCACTCTGAGAAAACATTAATGTTCCATTTGTTCCCGTTTCAATCTCCTGGTCCTCTCCAAGGGATTTAATATTGGTTGAATAGTCTTACGAGGGAGGATATTTACAATGTTTTAAATGACAAATTTTCTCATTTTTGGAAAGCAAAAGTTTATGAAGAAATGATTAAAGGCCTGCCCCAAATAGCCGCCTGTCCTAGATATTAACAGGGCAATTTTGCGATCTAAGCAAGTAAAAGACGGGGCTATTTGAAGTTTTACGGTAGTCGAGTGTTATCCTTTACAGCACATTCAGTCCCAACATTTAGGGGGAAAAACAGTGCAAGCAAATAGCATCCTTCACGTCTGCACTCCTGGAGTAGTGCTGTTGATTAGCTGCAATTGTTTGTTGTTCTCTCCAAGCCATAATAAAGGGTGTCTGTAAGTACATGAACACCAAGGGGGTCTTTGCATATTTCCAGACCTGCTGTGCTCTGCTCACCTGATTGCCTTGCTGATGGGAAACACACTGTTTCCTGCCCCACACCCGACCTGTGACACACACACCATGGATCACAATACACATATATGTCAAAGCCATGAATCACAATACACATATCTGTCAAACCCATTTATCACAGTGCACCTACCTGTCATTTATCACAATAAACATATCTGTCAAACCCATTTATCACAGTGCACCTATCTGTCATTTTTCACAATACACATATCTGTCAAAGTCATGTATCACAATACACATATCTGTCAACGCCATGTATCACAATACACCTATTTGTCATGCATCACAATACACATACCTGTCAAAGTCATGTATCACAATACATATATCTCTCAAACCCAATCATGCAGCCTATCAAAATACGCACTTCAAGTCATATCATATCAATCATATATTTATACACAACACATTGCATTACACCACATTAGATGGACACATCAGATTCAAATATTGCAGTATATGCAGTAATGGCTACTGTTCTCCTCATTTACACTGATGCACACCTGCCAACTGTTCCATTCCTAACAAACTGTCATCCCATCTGGTGATATATTACTGTGTTGTTATTTATAAGAGAAACTAATATTTTCACCATGATCACCAGAGATCTTATCTCATCTCGATCTCATCTGTTTGTTGCATAATGACTAAGAGGTCATTCCACGCCAAAAGATCCCTACTCGACCAGCTCCGATTTGGCTGAAAAAATCGGAAAAAAAGCGAGTGTGAGCCATTTGGACACTTGTCATGGAATGACTGTGTAGTATTTGTGCCTTCACTCTGCACCGTTGTGCCCCCATCCTTTCCAAATCAGACAAGACAAAGACATCAGACATCCAAAGGTCACTCATAACACCATAAACAAAAAAAACACTACTATAAACAAAACTCTACCCACTAAGAGAAGAGAGTGAACATGAAATCCTGTCTAAGAGCTTATTATAGCGTCACCTCTAACTTCCTGAATGATGTAACCTCTAACCTTCTGAATGATGCATGCTGGTCTTCTCCAGTTTTTTTTTTGTTTTCATGAGGAAACTCCCTTCAGCACTCCATGAACCAGTCAGTCACTTCTGTCTGTTTCTTACCAGAATTACTTTCAAGTACAGTTCAAGTACAAGCTATAGGTCTTTTAACCTATCTATCAATCTATCAGTCTATTACTCTCTCACATACACCCCTACCCATGCCCCATCAAACTGAACATCATTTTTTTTTAAACGAAACTCACTCAAGGGTAGTAGCCAGAAGCCTTGAGAACGTGTTATGACAACGCCTACCTCTAGGATCCTGAAAGATGCCAGCTCTCCAGGGAAATCACTGCTCTGTCCCGCCCCAGGCCTTAGCCGGTTGCTGGGCAACACTTCCTGTTTTCCCGGCTGAACTTCCTCTTTGTCAGGCTGCCCTGTTGCAGCTCTAGTGATGCACAGACCCTCCTCTTCCTCCTTCTCAGCAGCAGGATTAGAGTCAGCGTTGGCGTCAACAGGCCAGTCGGACCTTCGCCTTGAGGGCAACAGCTCTGGGAACTCCTGAAAGAGCCAGCGGCGGTCTTTGAAGAACTTGTTTTGGTGCGTCTCGTAAAAGCCATCCCAGAATTGACTGGCGTCTTTCTCGTACTTCGCTTGGAGGGGAAACAGACAGCAGAAGAATGCAAATCAGATCGTTAGGAGTCAAGCGGTCTGGGAAGTGTACGCACGTTCATATTTCATAAAAGAGAAGGCGATGCAAGACAATGTAATACACAGCAAAGAGCACGGAAAATGATGTAAAATCTTGTAACTCAGTCAATGCATTTATCACATTCTTGTAATAACAAATGCCTATAGCTTAGCATGGCTATAGAGATTGCTGAGTGGTGCCTAACTGGAAAATGCCATGCTGGATATGACTTGAGTTTGTCCTTGTAATACACACACTTCCCACTCCCAGCAAACACACACACACACACAAATGAAACATGTCATCTGTACAGTGCTGTCGACCGCTTTTCTTAATAATTAATAATAATAAAAAATATTCAGTTAAGGGCACTTACCATAACCCTGCCAAGTACCATTTTTGACCTAAAGAACTCACAGTGAACTGGATATGACACTAACTGCCCCTGCCTTGGAATATTTCCCAGCAAGGTTTGTCCCTCCCAGCAGCTGTAGTGTCTGTTTAGAAAACCATAACCTTGGGTTCTAATGAGTTTGTTTGCAGAGGCTGCTTTTTGCTATCGCCTCTATTTTTATAAAACATGCCCACCACTTATGGACCATGACTACATTTACAGATAGTGACAAATGACACAGACCAATTGAGGACAACTCCTCATGGTGGGAGAGAGGCAGTCTGGGCCCCTCTCTCCTTATCTGAAATTCAAACTAAGCCCTGGCCACTGGCTGGGATGCCTGAGGCAGAGACTGTGTGTGTGTGTGTGTGTGTGTGTGTGTGTGTGTGTCCTAGGTTTACCTCGCTCCTCTCGAGGAATCCGCTCCGAGGAGTTCTCCTCCGTTTTCCGTCTGGCTTCCTGCATCTCCTCCTCCGACCACTGCACGTGGTCCCTGAGGTGCGCGCACGCACACACACACACACACACACACACCACACACACACACACACACACACACACACACACACTGATCAGACTCAACACTCAACAAGAGGAGAGCTGTGACACCAAGGACACTTTCGAACTACAGTGTCAAATCAGCCTGCTCCTTACAGAGGCAAGACAAACAAACAAACAAACGTCCTTGGCTTGGCTCACTTTCACCTTATGAGACCGCTCCGTGATGATGATGAATACGACATCTTATTGAAAACAGTCTTTGAAGGAGACAGGGTAATAACGTATCAGTGAAGTGTGTTTGCACATGGAATTGGTACACGAAACATAAACAGAGACATGGACTTGGCATCCAAGAGCGGAGAAAAGATGGAACTGTGCCTGAACTCCACTGACTGGCACTGTTAGGTAGCTAGTGGGAAGATTAGCTCCTGTCATATAAGGCTTTCTAGAAGGCCCTCTGATGAAGGTGATGGGCAAAGCAGAGACAGAATTCTACAGAGACTCCTGTTTAAAGACGCTGTGTGGGATTTTTAAAAATAGCCTGAAAATAGCGAGAAACATCCATATTGTTGTTACATCAAAAAATGCCTAAAACCTGTGATCTGTGTTGTCTGGATACCCACTGAATTCAGCGTGCAAAAATTAGGAATTGAGCGAAGAACAGCTCTTTTTTTTTCTTGAAATTTTAATTTTGATCATATTATTATTGATTTATTTTTTGTTATTATTACTATATTATTACTATACTACTCCTTTTTTATTATTTTTTTACTATTTTTTTTCACTTTGGATCAACCCTGTTGTGTGAAATATATAAATAAAGTGACTTGACTTAAGTCAAGATCACATGCTACCATGTGTGGCCGCTGTATTAAATACAAAGCAAAAGAACACAAGTGGCCTTCAACACTAAAGACTCCAAACCAACACAATTACATAAAAACACCAGATAGCACATCTGACAGCACAGTAAAACTCCACTGAAAAGATTTTGTTAAATCAGTGTACCGATAACTCTCTAAAACAACTTCATGCACATACCTCCTTCAAGTTTAACTACAACCAGTAATAGACAAAGCAGTAGAGGTTTCATCAACTTGTCTTCTAGATGCCTTGTCGCTAAAATCACTAGCTGACACTGCGAACAGCAGTCAACTAGTCATAAACTAAATGGCTGAAGACTTAAACACTTCAATGTGAATGAGACCCATTCCATTATGAAAAACAATAGTAAGAATCAATAAAACATAAAGTAAAGATCAATAATAATGAAAGCTCTATTAAGCAGTGTGTGTTAAAAGACACTTGTGAACCACACTGAGCTGTTAAGTGGGCCTAACACGTGAAACAAACAGGAGCGACATGGGAGACAGGATGACATAATCATGTCAGGGTGTCTTTGTAATCCCTATGAGGCACACACACTTGTCCTGTCAACCTCGCAAAAATAAAACACATGCACGTGCACACTGACAGAGGGAGAGCTGCATACAACAATACACATGAGATCACTCTCTTGTGAAAGCGCACACACACGCACACACAAACACACGCACAACTATTCACTGGGGAGTGTGTGATTATGGAACTGAATGTGTTGCCATGGCGTACCACATGTTGTGTTGGAAGACACAGTCGGGGTCGGTGAGTATTCTGCCCCCTAGGGGCACAGGAGGCCTTCCACCGGAGCTCCAAAGCCTGCAGGGAGATCGGCTGCAGCAGTATCCCCCTTGTGCCAATGTGGCCAAGGTAACCCGGCACAACCACTGCATCTTCACCATCCTCACCACCACCTCTTGAGACGCCACTGTGTGAGAACAAAAATAAACAAGATGTTAGGATAGTAGAGTAGAATATTTCTAGCCTGATGCTGTTGGGTCACTCACACACACACACACACACACACACACACACACACACACACACACACACACACACACCTTATGGGAAGACGAGGTTTATCTCTGTGCAATGGAGTCAGTAGCTAGGGATTCAATTACAATGTCTCTTTTAATGCAAATGTGAATGTGTAAACACGGGATTAGCACTGCCCAATTTTTCCTCCACTGAGTGCATTAAACAAACATGAGCAGCTGGGACCAGGGCTTTGACCAAAAGACAAAGGGGAAGGATGATCACACATTGAAGCATACAATGTAAGAATCACATTAGGAAGATGATATGCTTTTGGGTGTATTGTGATTTTGTAGTCAACAAAACATCTTTCCCCAGATGTGCCATACATTTCTCCTCCAATCCACTAGGCGGAGAAAGGCAGATACCATGGTGAGTTAGAATAATTTCCACGATCAAAATAAATGGAAGCGGCAAGCAAGCAGTATGAATCAATCAATGCTGCGCACGTAAGGTGCAGGGATATCCAAAATGATTCTAGGCTTTTAGTTCGTATCGTCATTATTATAGGCTTTATCTAGTTCACGGATGCTTAACGAGAAGTCGCAACAACAATGTGTGTCTGTGTCTGACTGGTAAATAGTTATCAGAAGTTATAAACTGGCAACTGGCTAAAATAGACAATTTGCTCTAAGAGACATCTGTAGTTAGCCTAACGTTATAGGCTAGCAACAACATCATGGTTTTCTATCAACGTTTGCTCTATTCTTCAGAAACGTGTGTTGCTGGTGATGTCAGAAAGAGTGCGTTACATTAGATAACTTACAAGACACTTTTTAATGCAATCTTGCGCGCGCATGAGAGAGCTGTAACTTTGACAGATCAGCTAATTGCCGTTAGCTCGCAAATGTTACACTTACTTTACACACAGGCAAACTGCAGGATACTAACTTAATGAACTTAACTATTCCTTTGCCTTTGGAAGAACCTGTAAACTCACCTTGCGGTCAGTAGGTTCTGCAAGGGGACGTTATTTTATGGTGTGCATCGAAGCTAATGTTTGGTCGCATGCCTCCATGTGTCCTAAACAAACCCCTTCCCAACAGCGCTCTCTAGCGAGAAAACTGCGGTCATGTAAAAATGCCTGCCTTCACATGGACCTCAGGTCACGGGGATTCTTTTCTAAAGATGCTGGATGTCTGCTTCGGCGAAATCTTACTCTCCTTCGGGAAATTTTACTAAATGTAATTGTCAACGCACAGTTTATGAACTTCTGTTTTAATTTTAAGAATCTGCCTTTTCTTTGTTATCTGTCTCGTTGAAGTATCTTGTCATCTCTGCCTCCTTAGAATGACAAAGTCTTCAAGGAAGTCTGGACAAAGATTTCAAAGTCTCCCATATCCTATGAATCTGGAAGATTATATTTTGAGCATTACAGGTGCTGTTATACCAGGTAAACATCTTTGTGTTTCACTTTTCACTTTTTCCCCCTTTTTGATAATTGTGGGAAATAATTAACTGGAATGTTTCATATTTACTGTGTCAATACAAAAGACCAATAGTTAGGAACATATTCAGCTCCAATGAAAATGTAAAAAGTAGGCAGTGTTATGCCAAATTTATAACCACTGTTTTGTGTGAAAAAATGAAACGACGGTGGATTATCACACATTGTAGCCTGTCTGAAGGTATTGTTGTTATCATTTTGTAGCCAGCAGGCCAAACCAAGACTACTGTATGAACTACCTAAATGCAGCAAGGCTGAAAAGATTGAAGATGCCCTGTATCTCCAGTCACCTCTGGTAAATTCATTGATGTTTGTGAATTCAATTCATTTTACAGTAGACCCTTAGGTTATATATCAACATCCTTAGATCATATATAAACAAATGACAGTGCTTGTTTATGGATTGTGGCGTTTGTGACAGGGAGGTACCCTGCCTTCGCCATTAGACCAGCAGCCCAGTCTCCTGGCCCTCACTGCCAACAGCTGGTTGTGCCGCATCTCATCTGACACGGGAGAGGTGCTGCAGAGGGTCTACCTCTCCCCCCTGCACAAGTTCAGGTCCGTTACTCTGTAATGTACCTCTGAAGTATTCATAGAATGTAGATTATAGACAAGACAAGAAGTTTTATTCATAGGCCTATAACACATGTCATACAGCAATCCAAGTTGCTTTATACATAATACACAGTTTATAATAGTAAAGAATGGTTTAACATGTAAATATGTAAACATTGGTAATGGTAAACAAGTAAATATTTGGAGTTTTAGTATCCAGCTAGACTGATGAGTGACAATGATGGCCACTGGGCTCAGCTTTTGTGAGCCAAACTGAATGATTGAAATAAATGATAACCTGGCAATACAGAGCATATATCCACCGTTAGAGATATTTATGCTTCAATGACATGCTGAAAATAATACCATATATCTCTGTAAAGAGGATTACACCGAAATGTACTCAGGGACAGTACAGGAACAGCATCATAAGCAGGAACTTCCATCAAGCAGGAATTCCTCTATGCAATCCCAATGCTTAAAGAAAACATAAAGACAAAACTAGCAATTTATGCAACAGTCAACACAATGTCTGATCTCAGTAATATGGGTATCTATTGTGATGGTGGTGCTCACTTATTGGGTGTGTGCACAGATACCTCAGCTGGGACGACTCTCAGAAAACTATATATGTCAAGTCCATTCAGAAGAAGCTCTCACCTTTGGCCAGACAGGTAAACTGCAGTGGTTAGACAAAAGAACATTGCTGTATGAGTCGGGTCAAATTTGTGCGTATGAATTTTATTTTATTCTGTAATGTATAATGTGGCACTGCAAGAATTAAATTAAGTTCTTGACTGGATTATATGTTGTGCAATAATCTTTTTTAAATCAATTGCCTGTACTCAGAGCCTAGCAGTTTTAAGATACAGCTACAGTGTTGTTTGGGTTTAGTAATACTGTGTAGTGATATGCATGTTCTCCGTGTATGCTGGCTATGACAGGCTGGGCTGGATGACAGCACCCTGATGTTTCTGGCCGTCTTCCAAGTGTTTCCACTAAAGCTGATTGGTGTTCTAGAGATCAACAAACGGGTATGCTTAAGAAACCATTTTTTACTCATCTTTTTGGTTTTACTCTTAATTTCTGGTTAACTGCTCTTGGTTTTTGACTTGCCTATATTTGTTCATTGTTAGACGTCATATGAAACCCAGCATTTTTTTTGTGTGTGTGTGTGTGTGTTCGTTCTTTCTTTCTTTCCAGGTGTTTGGAAACACTGTAGCAGACGTGGTTCTGTCTCAGGGAGTGTTGGCCGTGTCCCACACCACCAAGTGTGTGAAGCTCTACAGCTTTGAGAGGATTGTCCAAATGGTAGCCCATGCTCCAAATCCCACAGAACACACTACAATGCACTAGGGTGCTCACACATGTAGTGTGAGCACCCTAATGCACTAGGGTGCTCACAGATGTTGTGTGAGCATCCTAATCCTTACATTTATGAGCCAGTTGATGTTGCTGTACGATGTATCTTTTAGATTGGGTAGAAAATGGAAGGTTACTCCGAGCATGCAAGGCCTACGTCTTGAAGTATGTTATAAACAGACAACTGGGGAAAAACAGTTCAAACTTGGGAAGATATTGAATTGACCAAATAGACACGCAGCCTTATTCTGCCTATTAGATATTTAAGTTGATTATATTGATTTGATCTTATAATAACTGTTTACCTTTGACATGAATGTGTTTTGTAAAACTACTTGTAGTTCAGAACAAAGGAGCTAGTTATTGGAGAGTCATGTGACGTGAGAGGCACTCAAGGGATTGTGGGAGAACAACCACTTGGCATTCCAGTGAACATTCATATCACTGGTAGGTTTAGAGAGAATGCACATCACACCACACACACACACACACACACACACACACACACACACACACACACACACACCTATCTAGGAATTTTTAGTCCTTGCAGGACGATATATTCAAGGTTTATTACTATCATTATAACATTTGTAACCTATCAAGATTCTTGGATTCTAATCAATATTAAAATATAAATAACATATCTCTTGTTGTTGAAAATGTTGTGATTAAGTTGCATGAAACTGCATATGTAATGAAAGCCATTAGTATATGAGTGTATTTGAAATATGCAGAAAATTTGTGTTCTGATGTTTATGAAAAGTGTATTCTGTTGTATGTTCTGGTGTGTGTGTGTAAATTATGTGTTCTAATGTGTTCTCTGTCATGTGTAAACTGTGTGTGTGTGAGAGAGAGAATGATGTCCTGTAATGTGTTCTCTGTTATGTGTAAACTGTGTGTTGTGATGTGTGTTTGAACTGTCTGTGGCAGAGCCCCCCCCGGTGCTGTTTGAAGTGACATACCACGAGGGGATCCAGATTGGGGGGAACCCGTTTCACTTCATCTACACCCCCAGCCATAAGAAACACAGGGGTACACACCACATCTGCTCCCTCAAGGATGGCACTCTGGTACGGACAGTAGATCACTGCTGACAGCATGGGGCCGAGGGGGGGTGAAAACGGGACAGGTTAACTAAGAGTAAAATTAGCTGTAAAATAGAATTGTGGTAATAGTCCTAGAAGAAGAGTCTTATAGCTGGATATATACAGTATTAGAAGAGTCCTATAGCTGGCTATAGCTAGAAGAGTCCTGTAGCTAGCTATAACTAAAAAAATGAAGCTGGGTTATGAAGATTCTCTCTGGAGGATTACCTATCAGTATGAATTAGCTCAGGATTGTCGGTCACTGAAATCTCTGAAAACACATGCTTAGACTTGGACTTTCCTGTCCGTAAGGAAGAGCTGTTTGGTGTTTGTGCGAGCAGAAACACACCAACCGTAATGATCAATAACACCTAGTAGTGAGATCTCCGTTTGGCATACACCATCTCCCTTACATTTACTCTAGCCTTTCTCAATTGGAGGTGGGTTTGAATGATTGAAGTTAGCTCACACTCTGTCTCAGCATATGTTGACCTGAAGTTATTTCACTACACTTGTTGAAATGTTGTGTTCAAACCGTGTACAGTTAATTAAAAGCAGCACGGTTAATTGGACAATGTAGCCTTGGAGACCTTTGGAGCTTGGAGTGCTTCTTGCCTCATCAAGGGCTCTTTAAAATGCCATGGTTGGGTTTCAAGAGCTGGTTTGATGCAGGCTGCTACCACAAACTCAAACACACTCACACACACGTCACTCTCAGAGCTGCCAGGTGTGTTTGACAGAAGTGACTGCTGAAAAACATGCCCAGCTGATCGTTGCTGGTTCCTGGTGTTGATGTGACTTGCTATGTTACTGTTAGCTACAATATATATAGTCCAAGCTAATTCCACAAGGGTAAACTAGGTATTTTAAATACATGTATGTATTAGTATGTATGCAGTGTTGCTGCTTGACTTGATTTCATGTCAATCCTGTTGTTGATTGACTACATGTAGCTGCAGTCCGCACATATGATCATATTTCTCTCGTCAAACTGGGCTGAATTTGTCTTCTCTTTGCTATCTAAAAAGAGACAAAACCAATGTACAGTGTACTGCACCAAGTTCACATTTTGGTGTTGACAAACTGCTCTGTTATCGGGAATAGGCTTCCTATCACACTCTTTCATTGTTCACTGTTAACAGACAAATTTGCTGGTCTGGTTTCACTTGAACAGACATTGTTGTTTTATTGTGTCTGTGCACACAGGCTGTAAATGGGATTCAGGACATGAATTGCTGTTCACTTCAATCAGACTGGATACATTTCCATTCTGACCTGTCTGGCAGAATTATCCATGTTGGTCCGAACACTATCAAGTGAGTGAGAAGCAGTTGCTGTGGTTTTGGGCCTGAAATAACCTGAAAGAAAAGTGTTTGGTTGAATCCCAATGCCCTCTCTAACCGTAAGCACTGAACCCTCAATGACTTAGGTGGCTTAATAACCCTGTCTATGCGTGTCAGGTTAGTCTTGCTGGGTTCCGGGCTTTTTGAGGGGGCACATTGTGATTCAGACATTACTTTTTTCAGTTTAGAGGTACTATCAGTTGTAAGATGATGTTCTTTGAAATGCATGTACATTTATTGTTGATTTTGTTTGTTACTTGTTTGCTTCGCCAGTGTTCTGAAAATCTTGACTGAATGGGGAGGTGACAAGTCAGAGATCGCTAAAGATTTCTCCATCACTACCCAGAGAGACCAAAATGTAAGTGTGCGTGTGCATGCGTGTGCGTCTGGTGTAAGCAACAGTGAAGAGTGTCATTTCATTTTAAATGTAGTTTTGGTGTTTGCCCCAGTCTCTCTCTGATGTGTTATTAAGATGTGCACAGCATATTAGGACGTGCCTAGTCCTGTTGGGTCTGTGGCTTTTCTGCCATTGCTTCATTACACTGATTACATACGACCATCTGTTTACACCTGCCATTAAAGCTCTTATAACTATGAAAAAAACACCAGAAGAAAGTGACGGAATCTTTTCTGTTTGTGACTGAGTTTCGTGTGCAAAGTAAACTGAAGTGCATCAAATATAGTGGATACATGCTTGTCTAAACCTTGCGTTGATGTTTTTGTTTTTAGACAGAAGAAATGGAATTGCTCCTCAGTAGTGATGACATACAATCAAAGAAATACAATTTCATTTGAATGTGTTTTATTTATATTTTATTTCTGTTTTGTATAGCAACATTGTTGTAAACAAGGTCAATAGCCAGTGTTTCAAACAACAGTGTGAAAATGCATAGGCACTGTAATCATGATGATGATTCCATTATCATGATTAGGTCATGGTGCTAGAGAGTTTAAATAACATGCTCAAATAGGTTCAGATATTCATCTCTTTTGTTTTGCATATTCCAGAAACATTACAGTCCTACAGAGATGAATAAGCAGATTGGTACTTGTTTATTTTTCATCTGCATACAAGTTCCTAATGTTCAAGTTTGTTAAATGGCACTCACTCGACCCAGGTTCATTCACAATGATGTCTGCATCAATTTACATACACAGTCAATTTTCCTTTGACTTTACTAGTTGTGTGTTTTGCAGGAGGCGTCTCAGATCACAGTGACATCCTCTGGCCGCACAGTGAAGAGGAGGGTGCATCAGCTGGATGATGACCCCGAGCACGAGGTGCGTGAGAGAAATGTGATTGGGTGGAACTGTTGTTGCATGTCTGTGCATGTCTCACTTTGGCAGTCCATCTGTTCTGTGGTGAATCTGAGGATTCGCCATTTGTCAGCATTTTAAAGGTGTTTATTTTTGTTGCTTAAAACATATTTAAATACCTAGAAATAGCATCAGAATGTGAAGAAACCTCCATTTTGACATGATGTAAAAAATGCCAGTGGTCTTAAGTTAGCATAGCACAAATCAGATGGCGCTCTTCTGATGCAGAGCTGCAGTGCAAGTACCAGATGTATTAAATGCTATGCAGGCCAATTCGAAGAGTGCCATGTGGCCTCTTTTAAGATAAGAATTCCACAAAGCTCCTTTTTTGGTCTAGTTGCCTAAGCACTGAAGAGGAAGTTGTATTTCATAATGAGCTTTTTAGTTCAAACATCAACAATTTTTCATCATAACTGAGAACAGATTCCTTTAAGTAGGCTTAGCATAATGTTTGCCAGTATCTGTCATTGCCTGACGGGTGTATTACCTGTCCCCCCCACCCCACCCACCCCACCCCACCGGTGTTTGTTCCAGACCTTTCGATTGGTTGAATATGAGGATGAGCTGGATCTTCTTACAGTGGTGGTCACACGCAGAGAGGAGTCTGGAGAGGCCGCTGTTTGCCTCCATGACAACAACAATGGGGCCATGATGAAGCGGATTCCGCTTCAAGAATCATGGGATGAGGTAAGTCACTAACAGTGACACTACACTACAGTGGCAAACCAGTGCTGAGTAGAGCAACACCCCACAGACAAGAGACAACTGTTTTCCAGATATTTCTTTTTTGACAGTTTTAGCATTTCTGTGATATGAGACATGATTATCAGTTAACAGTAAAGCCATGGGTGTTTCTAAACTTTCTGGGATTTCTGTATAAATTCTATGTAATCCATAATGGCCATCATTGAGATAGTAACTCAGTTTGTTTCACTCATGGGAAAAGGACCTGGGGACAAATTCAAAGGCCCCCAAAGTTTAAATTTTTCCTTCTCTCTTTGTAGACTTACAGCCACCAGCTCATTCTGGACAGAGACACCATTGTTCATATCGAACAGGGGAGGAACAACAACTTCTGTTGTCATGTATACAAAATGACCCCCAGCCACCAAAAGGACTGACTAATCTGTTACTAACTAAAGATCATTGCTTAAAAATGTAAACTGAGCTTTGTACTTTATGTAAGGTTTTATATATCCAAAAACCGCACATTCTTGTATTTCAGCCACGTTCAATAAAAGTGACAATACAAACGAGTTCTGTTGCCTTTCAGTAGTAACAACCAGAGTAGTTTCAGCTGTGCGCGTGTTTTCATGGAAGTGTTTACCTAACTCAGATTGTATAAATAATATCTCGCTGCTTCGATGTCTTGCAATGCTTTGCAACGTGTCTTCTTAGAACAAGGACAAACGCGCTACACTTAGTCATTATTTCATAACGGTGCTAGATGTGGCAAGTTACAAAACTTTGAGATCTGGAGGGGGCGGAAAGGTAGACGATCGTCCTCCAGACACGACAGAAAACAACTGGAGAATGACCCAACCCCTTGAGTGACCTCTTGAAATTCCGGAGCGAAATTTACCATCTCACTCTAATCGCAAATTCTTCCAACTTGACCACAGTCATTGTCTGATAGCGATAATGGCGATGGAGAACTTCAAGCAGTTCCTTGTCCTTACAGTCTCAGCGCTGGCGGTCGGATTCGTGTGCATAGTTTTTGTTATGAAATGGGTTTTCCACTTTAAAGAGGGTCTTGCTTGGGACGGAGGATTAGCTGAATTCAACTGGCATCCTTTACTGATCGTAATAGGGTTTATTTTCCTCCAGGGTATTGGTGAGTGTTTCAGACTACTAGTTTGTCTTGAAGTTATTATTCCTTGTGCCACGCATGAAGCTTTTCCTTGTAATAAATGTTTTCCGCTAACCGGAGTATTTCGACGTCATCTGTCAAGTAAAATGCTGAAATGGCTTATCCTAAATTGCCCGACGGCGATGGAATGCAGACTATTCGAATGTAATGCAACAGTTGCGACAAATTAACCAAAATTCAAGTAATCACGTTTACTGCTACAATGTAGTCTTTCGAACATCCATACTATTCGGCATTAAAAAGCAAATAACTTCGGGCGTTTTAACAGAACATCCAAACAAGTCACATGAATTACTTTTTGTTTGTCAATTCCAGCCATCATAGTGTATCGACTCCCTTGGACGTGGAGATGCAGCAAACTAATGATGAAGTTTATCCACGCCGGTCTAAACATCTGGCGTTCATTTTGGCAGCGGTTTCCCTTGTTGCTGTCTTCGATTTTCACAACGCCGCGAACATCCCCAACATGTACAGTCTGCACAGTTGGGTGGGGCTAGCGGCAGTGATACTGTATGCACTTCAGGTGAGGAGGTCACATATGCAAATAGCATATTTGCAAATTGCTAAACTGTACCCACAGATTGCACTGACTGAAATCTCAACTGATGACCAACACGCCATCAAGATGTAGACTTGGCTTGCAAAAGATCAAACAAAACGTGCTACTCAAATTAAGTCTGTAGGAGCAATGCACTGTTTGCTTTAATAAAGTCTAATGCTAAAATGAAATTTTCTAATGGGTAGGGTGTTTCAAGATTATCCTTACAGTAGGCCTAAAGTTTTGTAGGCCTTGTGCTGGTGGCCTAAGAGTTTTCATTATAGTGTTTTTTTTATAAGCGTAATAACTCATTCTTGACAGTGGAATATACCTCTGTCTGGGTATGTCAAAACCTTGTCTTCTAACTTCTTTGACCTTTGACTTGGCAGCTGGTGGTGGGCCTGGTTGTCTACCTGGTGCCCATCACTCCAGGGTTCGTGAGGGCAGCCTTGATGCCCATGCATGTATACGGAGGCCTGTTCATCTTTTCCAGTGTGATCGCCACAGCCCTCATGGGCATCACAGAGAAACTCATCTTTGGACTGTGAGTTTAGTCTCAGGGAATTGGCCTACCGCTAATCCAATTCTAATATTATGCTCGTGTAGATATCACATGTATGCTTATATGAGAGACTCTGCTTCAAATTTGGGCCCCATATGATAGACTGTAAAAATGGGGCACCCAATGACTGGCAGTTCCTGTCAGTCAAAGGCTTTCTGGAAACGTTTTAACGTTTTCATCCTTCTCAGTGCCCTAGGAGAGGGCTGTTGGTTTGACATGGTCACCGTTAGAGGAAAAGACTTCTTTTCAGTTCAGCTAATTACTCACCTGCTACCAATGACAGAACTGTCATTTGTTTGCTCATAGTCTTTATACTTTTGTTCAGTAAAACCATCAAATATTTTAGATGTCAAGCAGCAGAAGACTAAATCTAGGAATCCTAGTAGCTCCAGGCTTAGTAGAGACATTGGGATCCAACTAGTGTTATGTCTAATTATCTTAGGGGTAAACATGGCTGATCATTCTCTGCTGGCAGTAATGGGACTGATTTGACCGTTTTTCCAGAGGGAAGCGTGTAAAACCTCACTAGTGTCGAAATCAGAGCTGCCTTTCTTACTAGTCTAACAGAATCAAGTTAGAATATCAATTATAGATATACTCTTAACTTTTGGTGAACGTCATATTTAGAGGTAAATGTTATTTAAATAAGAAGGAAATAAGCAGTTACATTTGAAAATACACTAAACGACGCAGACATTTAATAACCCCTCCCCTCCTCTCCTCTCTTCTTCATGGCTATGGTTACCCCTCTCAGCAAAGAGCCCAAGTACAAGGACTCTCCCCCTGAGGCAGTGTTTGTAAATGTGCTGGGGATCCTCATCTCTGTGTTCGGGGGTCTCATCCTGTGGATCGCCACACGGCCCCAGTGGAAGCGTCCCGGTGAGAACCAGCTGCGTCTGGCACGCAGCAACAATCTCGCTGCTGCGTCCGAGTCAGGTGCCAATGGCAGCCCCATCGCCACTGACATGACAAAATCTACCAGTGACCGCAAGAGACCAGGAAAGTAACGGCGAAGCCCGCAGGAGGAGTGGGAAGATGGAGGAGTCAGCAGGGGGCAGAATTAACATCTGACCTTAGCTGATCTGGGTCAAATGTTACAGGGTTTGCATATCCTGTCAACACAGTATTCTCTTCTATTAATCTCTTCAGAGTTAGCGACAGGTTGATCAACATTAAGTAGGCTACTACAAGATTAATTTAGGAAAATGTTGTATATATAAAACACAACAAGAATGTTTCTGATTGTTTGCTTATTCAATACAGTTGCTTTACAAATATATTTTTTCTATATGTTTAGTAGGAGATATAGTATTTTTGTATAAACGAATCAGAGGTTTAAGATGAATTTAAGATGATTTAGATGATTTAAACTGCTGTCATACACAAAGCCCATGTGTCAGTCTAACCAAAATTTTAAATGCACATTTCTGATAAAAAAATAATTTAAGAAGGGAAAATAACTATTGTACTATTATTTGATGTCGTTGTGGGACAGAGGTAATAAGTCAGTTTCCTGATGATCTAGACCTGCTTATGTGGCCAGTGGGAAGAATGATATGAAGAAGGCTGTGGTTGTCGAGACGTAATGATACACTCCCCATAAGATACGATTCACGATATTTAGGTCACGATACCATATGATACAATTTGATATATTTTTAATGCAGACAAATTATCATTAAAAATAATAAAAATGTATTTGCCTTTTTATTAAAGCTGCCACTTAAAAGAGTTGCATAGCTATAGCGGTGGTAGTACAGAGAGGACCAGTAGCACTGAAGAACAGGGTGAGTGTTACCGGACCCTTCGTGCTTCTTTATGTCATACGGCATAATTTAGCCAACACCTGTTTTAGCTCAAATCTCCTGTTAACGTAATGCGGTGGTGACAGGTGTTGTATGAACTGTAGTAGTTGTTTACACTATGCCTAGATTTGCTGTGCTATCTCACTTTTAGTGTCCCTACAGAAAGTAGCTTAATTATAGCTCGCTTTTAAATAATAATAATCAAAAAACGTATCGTGATTCATTTTTCATCTCAACCAATAGTAATCCGAACACAGCTGAATTTAAATTTCGCCGGTTGACAGTGTATCGTTACATCCCAATGTGGAAGTGTTCGCTGCTTTTGTATTGCACTAGGACTATATGTCCACTGAATTTAGAGTACACGCCACTGATCTTTTACATGTAACCATGGCAGAATATATGATGAATTGGGTACTACTGAAGGTTGTTAATGTGATGTGCTTACGGCATATTTGTTGGAGTGGGAGGGGGGAGAGGATATTGCGCTAACAGTAACTGTTAACAGTAGTCTGATAGACTCATGATCGTAAAGGTATTCCTTCTCATTCAGTATACCAATATCAATGGTAAACAGCTTTCCATTCAATCACATTTAAAATGAATGTCTGTAAAAACCAAACAAATTAAAAGATGGCGCCGTATTACATTTGGACAGAGAAGTAATACTCTGTAGAGTGTTTGTAATGTGTTTGAAATTTGTAGAGATTTGAATTTATATATTATACAACTTTATATTTCTGTTATTGAAATAAAATATATGTAGAAGCACCAGTTTTTGCACTCTCTTTATATTAAATCAGTATCAGTAACAATTTTATTTTATTTTTATTTGTAATGTTAAAAAACTTTTGGGCCATATTTTAACACAAAAAGGACAATAGACAAGAGATGGAAATTTTAAATGGAGAAACACATTGAAGTTTAAAGGTTTTACAGAGATGCCTGTGAGCATGAGTGTTATACTTGGCATTTGATGTGTTCACATAACTTGCATTCTTTGGCTACCTGCAGCTGCAGCATGCAGTTTGGAAGACAAACTACTTTTGAACCACATAATTATATCAAACAGAACCATTGCCTGAAGGTGCAGCCATGACTTGCCTCAACACTTGTAAATTTACGACCCCTGGTGGACTTTGTCTAAAATTACAAGTCTTCAGAGTTCATGTCTGTCAATAATTTATTGACCTTGAACCAGCAGTATGTAGCTCTTTTTGTCAAAATCACATTTACACACAATTTAAACAACATTACTGCATTACTGCAATTTTGCAATTATGCAGTTTTGAAGAGATTCAGATCAGATTCTGATTTGCCCATATGCAATGAGATGGATGGAAATATCTGCACTTACTCTTTACCAGTTAATGTCTGGCCTCTATATTAATTATTCACAATAGGCATTATGATCTACATATTTAATGAAATATTTTTATGATGAAACTAGATTGCATGGGCTTTTTCAAACAGGACTGGACATGCTGACAATTTTTTTTCCTTTTGACAATTCTATTACGAAACATTTATGAAGCAGATAAGCTCAGTTAATCTCTTGACTGAAGGCCCGATGAGATGCTTATAGATAAGATCTTCCACTGATAGGGCAATGCCACTTCTGGATAGCCCATCAAAAGACGTCTGGGGTATTCCATGAAATTGATGAATTGAAAAGGAGAAGATAAATCACACTATCACTTCAATTACCATACACCTCTGTGCATTTCAGAACTTTTTTATGTACTGTAGATCAGTGTTTGTGAAACTGGGGTACGAGTACCCCTGGGGGTGCTTGGATCAATTCTGGGAGGTACTCAAGCTTCTCATCCTTCACAAGCATAAAACTCAGGTACAGACCATACGTGGAGTGTAAGACCTTACGCTGCATGGTGCAGGGGAAACTCGGTGGAACATAGAGTGTTTCAGGGGGTATGCCACAGTTAAACATTTGGAAACCACTGCTGAAGATGTATGTTTCAAGAATGTCACACTGCAGTGTAGTGCTTCAGAACGGTTTATTCGTTAAAACTCTTTCATAAAGACTGTACAGTAACCACTGGGATTGGCAGTAGTGGCTGGTCAAATTGAGTCTTCACAGTGCTGATGCCCTCTCTGTGTCCAACAGGAAACTGAGGTCACTTCCTGGGTCGTACTCCACAGCTGGTTTCCCCCTGGGAAAGAGAGTCACCAAAACCACTGTTATGACAGGCTGAAAAAAATAAACTGTTAGTGCTACTTATGCTGTGTGTAGAGGAATATTCATGAGTCATCCTAGGGATGTGATTCACACTCACATGGGGAAAGACTGTGAGAGTGAGTTTGCACATGTGTGTGTGTGTGAGAGAGAGAGAGAGAGAGAAAGGGGTATTTTACGGAGTAAAAAGTCGTGCTCGTGTAGTTCCCAGCAGCGTGGCCTTCTTGCCTTCCACCAGTAGCATGGACCCCTCTCTCAGGCCCTACAGTCAAGCCATGTTAAAGAAAGCAACAGCACTGTAAATGAAACACAAACTAACAGTCCTGTCCATCAGCCTACACACCTCCAAGTAACTCTGCAGTCCCAGTAACAAAACAGCTGAATTTATGAACTGGAGAAATTTTCAATTTTATTATGTTTTTGAAGACCAAACTGTAAAAATTGGGTTATTTTAAAATAGCACAATATCCTGTAGGGTGATAAGTGCAGCATACTACAGTGAGTGCTGTATAGAATAGTACTGCATAGCATACTAAACTATAGCACAGTATCAGGTAGTGTAGCATAGAGCGAACAGCTCACCAGGACAACAGGGGTATTGGATTCCTCATGATACTGAGTGATGCGTTGCTCTCGAGTCTCCTGGGGAAAGATAGAAGAAGAGGAGCAAAGCCGACATGGAGTGGAAATAAATAACATCATTAACAAGAAGTTAACTTGCAGTGCTGAAAAATTCCACCTAAACTGTATAATTGCTCCATCTAAACCAGTGAAAACTGTGTAAAACTAGCTGGCCCTTTAATTGTAACTGTACTTCTGCTTGAGGCAGAATCTCATTTCCTGCACCGACATAAACAAAGTAAATGCGATACACAAACCCTGCCCTAAAAACTCTTTAAGGCATTCTGAAAAACTGACTTTCGGTGTTACCACAAAAGTCAAAATGAACACCTCTTTTATCAAAAACACATATACAACACAAGACAAAGTATTCAATGTAGATTTTTAAAATCTGAAAACAAGCTAAATGCGGGACACACAATTCAGCCCCCTTTTAGGCTTCACACACTTCAGAAATCTGCATGTGTATAAACATCATGTCTTACACCCATATGTCTGCTGTTGGGGTCTGTATCCAGGTAATGGGGGTTGATGTTGAAGGGCACGAGGCCAATGGCAGCAAAAGTAGGTGGGTAGACGATGGGCATGTCATTGGTGGTGTTGATGCTGACGGTAGAGACATTGGTGCCTGCACTGGAGCCCATGTAAGGAACACCATCCTGTAACAGACACTCAAGGTCACTCCAAGGTCGCTCCAAGATGAATGGTATCAGTCATACAAATTTAACCTGACAGCAATCTCATAGCAACATCAAAATGTTTTCTTCAGTAATCTGCACCATTCTTACATTTCATATTTGTTTCATTTCTCTTTGTTTCTATAGGTGCTGATCTGTACCCTATCTATACCCTAAAACGCACACATAATAGGATTTCTTCTCTGTATTTTTGTAATGTAGATATGTCATGTGTATTCCATGCTGTGGAAGCTTAAGGATACCAGAATTTCCTATGGGATAATAAAAGTATCTATCTATCTGTTGCACTGTTCTCAATCTGGCTGTCCAGATGGCAAGAAAAGCAGAAGAGTAACCAGGAACATGGCCTGTTGACACTGCAATTATTTCACAAGTTCTGGATCCATGGGTTTGATTCTAATACAAATTTAACTAGCCTGTGCTATAACTATGAGTTTGCTAGCCTCAACAGTAGTGATACTTCACTTGCATTTTGAATTGCTTTGTGTTGCTAAAGTTTTATTCACCCCTATTGGATTATAGATGAGAAAGTGCAAATATATCTCACATCAAAAACACGTTTCCTGATTTCAGTCACCAGTTTGTTGTCATAGAGGTTCTTGAGAAGGCGGAATGTGTTGCCCCCTCCTGTGAATATGAGAAAAAAAACTCATAGTACAACCATGCTTCAGGAGACTACTGAAATAACAAAATAACAAAAAGGAAGAACAAACAAATCAGTGCATATACTTGCACAGACTAGGTGGAAAGGGGAAATTAAAAATAAGACCTAACAATACCAATGAAAATGGCTTCAGCCTTCTTGACAGCCTCAACAGGATTAGCTGCTTCATGCACACTGTCAACCTCATAACCTGTGGGCAAAAATCAGACTAGAATCAGAAGCCAAATCAACACAGTAGTCCTAACCCAGCCCACCCACCGTCAAAATAACATAAGCAAGACTGACAAAAACAATAACACCTGGCTGTAAAAGTTCATGTCTTTTTTGATTAAAAAGAAATGATTATCAATCAGTGTTATTAGTATGTACAATAATGACATTAAACATTACTTAGGACGATTAAGGTACAATTTTTACACTTGAGAAGATAACCACTTTTGAGTTATATGTTAAACTCTAATGTGCACATAATGTTGAAGCTATGCCAATACAAAAGATTTGTTACCTAAGGTCTTGAACTTGTCTCTTGCTGTCTTAGCATAGGCATCTCGGTCATGTAGGGCATAGGGTACAAAGAGAACCCGTTTCACTTCCCTGATGGAGAATGAGTAAATTTCGCTTTACTGACTGCAAGCAAATATTGCACAAATTAAGAATATCTAGTCTTTCCGATGCATGCATGTTAATTACTTTTCTTTTTCTTCCTCTTCATGCATTTACAGGGCAGGTTGCCCAAGTTTGAAAGGCAGGTTGAAAAACTGCTACTGGATTTTTAATATCAGAATAATATAAAGGATAAACAATGCTCTCAAATAATATTGTGCAATTACGCAAAATGTGCAAATATCATTGTGCAAAGTTTTGCTTTGCTTTTTGTGCCCTTTAAGAGAACTTCTTTGACAGCTACACCTTTAAAGCCACTTTTTCTCATGGGCCTATCATTTTATTCAAGAGCTATAT
The DNA here is from genome assembly GCA_015244755.2 of Tenualosa ilisha. NCBI lineage: Eukaryota > Metazoa > Chordata > Actinopteri > Clupeiformes > Clupeidae > Tenualosa > Tenualosa ilisha. The sequence goes on along the minus strand of PYXC01001891.1, from coordinate 954,302 downwards.
TTACACTGCCATAAAGTAGACCCAATAGCCTACTTCCAGTTTACTAGCATATTTCTGGTTTACCAGTCACCTCACTGCGGTTTCTAAAAACGATTTAGTAAACATAAACAAGAACTACGAGTTGTATAGGCTATGTTATACTACTATTTCAGATACACCAATATTTCTAAGAATGTATTTGGGTTAGCTTACTTACTTTCCAAAAAAGTCTTGAATCTGTGTCTGACAATGTTCAAGGTATCCACCCCCATAGAGGGTTGAATTTGACACCAGCAGAAGTCTTCTCTTCATGTCTTTGGTTTAAAAAAGGGTAATAATTGCAGCCTATGTTACAAGAGACTGTGCCTTTCAAACTCGCTGCAGCCAGCAACTTCTGAAAAGCAAAGAAGTGCATAGATATATCAGTGAAACCTTGTACAGAGTTTATTAGATGGCCAAGGATTATCTGATCATAAAGTAGTCCAACAACTTGCTGACGATAACTTAGTGTCTGGATAAGAAACCTGTCAAAGCACCTTTGGTCAATGATCAGAAAACAACCAAAGACTATAGCGTTCCTAGATATATTGCTGTTCACTTTACCCTTGTGCACAGCAAATTGCGAAAATTAAAATGTTAGGTACATACCCAACAACGACAAAAACATACAATATCGGATTTTGGATTTTAGTTTCTCAAAGAGACACACGTTAACACAAATATATCATGGTCCATATCCGTGTATTCCCACTTACTAGTCTGTGGAAGGCTGTCACATGACAGTATACGTCACATCGAATGCGTCCCAATGAAAACAAATCTGGCTAGACACGTGCGCAGAACAGTTCACTTCAACCTGACAGCCCGCCTAAGCAGTACCATTACTTTTCCGACCTGAAAGTTTGCCATAATTTTTTAAAGCATTAAGTATTGTACCCAGTGGTGTAAATGACAAAAATATGTCAAAGTTAAAGTCTATTGATGCAAGCAGTGAACAAGTAAGTGTACCGCTGTGCGTAAACGTTAGTTGGTGACAGTGTTACCCATTTGACAGGAGAGGAAAATGTAGTTTCTGGGATAGCGTCTGTTCTGTTGTCGTTGATGTTGCCCATTGTATCCATGCCCGTTTTTTTCTTTTGGACTGAACTCTCTCTCTCCCTCATTATCGCTTTTTTCTCTTCATTCGGAGCAGAAAGGGGGCAACACAAGCCGCAAACAACATCAGAACATGTGAATGAAAAGCTGAACGGTCTGCTCCGGCAGTTTTAATGGCTCAACGAGACCGTTTTATTTCCTGTTATGTGGGTGAAGCAGGGGGTGTTCTTTTAATGTACACACTTTAAGGCCTGGGTGGAGCAGTATTTAGTAAGGAAGCATTTTATAGCCGAAATGGTTGAGGAGATTGAGTGAGAGAGATGTGGTCTGGGCTCCTGCGGTCGCAAACCTAGAGCCCGTAGTCAGACCATCACCACAGTAACAGCATAGTTCCCATTCTTCCGCTAAACCTCAGGCTGGCCACGCCAATTCTTCTCACTGCCCGCGCAGTCCAGTGTGTGCCTGTGTGTAGCTGCGGCCGGCAACAGACGGAAAGTGTGTATGTATGCGTGTGTGTGTGTGTGTGTGTACAGTACGGTCTGTTTGCAGTTGTAAATATTGTGGTTTGCCGTTCTGTCTAAATATCTGTCTTCAAGGAGACTGCTTCATTCATCTTTTTTGTTCGCATTGAAGCGGCCCCTTTGTGTCCATGCATGTGTGAGCAACATCTGTTTTGACAAAAAAGGATTTAGTGCCTGGGAGTTAGAACAGAGGAAAAACACACACACATTTCACATGGGCAAAGAAGTTGACTAAGAATGTGCCTGTGAACATAAACATAGCCATTCTTTTCTGCTTTTCGTTAGTAATTTTCTTTTCATTTCATCACTAATTCATTCCGTCCACTTAGTGATGGTTTAATCATGGCCTTGTAGCCTTGAGGAGGCTCCATTTGTAGTCTTAGTTGGCTACAGTCTGTGATCCTCCACTAGAGGACAGGCTAAGCCAACACTTGTGGCTCAATAGAGCTGCCTGGACAGCAGCTGACTTGTGATAGTGAATCCCATCTGAATCTCTGGATCCAGTGTGAATCCCAGATCTGGCCCGGTGCAGGCCGGATCGGCTCCCTAATGTCAGCAGCTTTCCTCTGGTGCAGTGCCCCGTCCGTCGCCCACGTGTTTTTCCTGGCTCAGAGTCTCTCCCCACGCCAGGCCCTCTGGTCACAATGATGAGGAAATGATAAAGGAGAGCGGTCAGCACGGCTCTAGCTGTCAGACTCGTTTAGCGAATATTCTCTACGTTCACCCTCCACTTCCATTTTTTTCTGTATTTTTTTCCTTTCTTTCTCTCTCTCTATTTCTTCTTTTTTTCTCGCTCACACACTGTATTTCTTCTGTTTGTTTTTTTCCCCTGTCTTTCTTTCCTCAGTCTGTTTCCTATTTGAGACTTTAGCGCACTGCGTGTGCCCCGTGGGTGTAATGGAAGCGCGGTGTTTGGCGAGCGTGTATTTTGGTGTTATTATCACATTTCCTCTCTTTTGCGCTTTGCCATGCTGTGTCTGTCTCCTATTCTTGCTTTCTCTCTCTCTCTCTCTGTGTTTCTGTAGTGTGTGATCAGCAGCAGAGATGGCTCATCCACAGACTCCTGTCGGGAATTACTGATAGACGGGGGTTGACGGGCCGCTGTGTTTGGGTGAGAGCATATGTCGTCTCATCTTTTGAAGATGAGCGCCACATGCATCTGTTTCGGGTTTGTGTGAGAGTGTCTCATCACCATGGCCCCCCCCCCCACACACACACCCTACTACCACTACCCCCACCAGGAAAGGTGGTCACGAGATCTCATGGTATAGTAGCTGCTATTATGTTTCGAGGCCAGTGTCCACCTGACACTCAACACTTAGGACACTCTCACCTCTGCTGAAGTTATCATTCCCCTTTTTATTCAAATAGAGATGGATAGAACCCACAGTTCTAAATGAAAGAGAGAGAAAATCAGTGAAGGAGAGGACAGAACAGACAGAGAGAGAGGGAGAGAGAATGGTGTGAATGAATGTCAGAGTCCGAGTGGCAGACTGACGCAGTCGGCCGCAAGAGAGGGCTTATAAAATGTGAATCATCTGGCAGGCTGCTTTTAACCAAACCATGAAATGCTGGAATGAGAGGGCACTCAATTTAGCCTCTCTCTTTTTTAACTTTCCTGTGGCTGGCAAGCCATGCGTGGCAAACCGGATCTGAGAGAGAGAGAGCGAGAGAAAGAAAGAGAGAGAAGGAGAGAGCAATGGGAACAGTGTGGAAGAGGGGGCGGGGGAGTGATGGGGTGGGGTGGCACCTTACCCAATGCTTAACTCTGGTGCCCATTAGCTTGCCCAAAGTGCTGCCATCTTCAATCTTCTGGCTCCAGGAAGGAATATGGGCAGCGATTGGCACCACTCTGGAAAAAAAGAGACAGAGAATGAGTGAGGGAGAGAAAGAGATAAAAAGAGAGGGAAAGAGAGTGATGTGTGGAGAGGGACAAGTGTGGTAGTTAAAGACTGTTGAACATCAGTGCAGGGTTCTGTTAGAATTATGTACAGCATGTTTCTTTTTTTTAGGAGGGGGAAAAAGAGAGAGGAGGGAGAAAAACAGACCATGTTGTTGCCAGTGGCAGAGTTACGTGGGAGCAACAGCTGGTAGCCTTTGATTGACTGACTGTCAGAGGTCAGGCGGAGTAAAGCAAAACTCTTTTGATTTGTTACATCACCATATTAGCATGGCTTTCAGAGTATGGCTGTGTGATTGAATAGGCGAATATTATACTGTGTAAATTGAGTACAACTGTAATTAAAGTTAGATTGCAAAATTGATCAGTCTGGCAATTTTCCAATTCATGTGTGTTTGTTCACTCACTATGTACTGGTAAAATTGTGTAGAATTCTGTGTGTGTGTATGGTGTGTGTGAATGTTTGGTGTGTGTGTGAGTGTGTGTGTGTGTGTGTGTGTGTATGCCTGTGGTTTTGTGGGGGGGAAATGGGTAGAAGGGGTGGCTCATGATGTTTCCTGCTGAGCCCAGTCACCTATTGTGTGAAAAATTAAACAACTGGCCACTGTCACGGGACCACATCCTGCCCTGTTGGCAAACACCCCCCCTCCCCTTCAGACTGTGACTAAACCATATTATCTATTACAGATCATGGTCGTTATTTCGTATCAAAGGATTTTTCATCTCTACATTAGAAGAATCCCTGGCAGGTAAGACATGTCGGCCTTAAATTATTATTATTATTATTAACGTTGGCGTTAGCTATATAAACGTGATTGAAAAACACTAAAGATTTTCGGTTTTATAAAAAGTTTTAGAAAGTTCTTTCACTCTGCCATTGTTTTTTTAGGACACATGTCTTTTAGGTAAGCCAAACCAGTGTGTCTGGCTTTTTACCCAGAAAGCATTGAGACATAAATGGCATAAAACACAATGGAAGTTTACAATCTCTTCAAATGAAGGGATTTTACAAATGTTTTAATAAAAACTAAAGCATTTTGAGTATTTTCAAATCACATTAAAAATAGCCCAGTCTTCAGTCTTATTAGGCCAACATGCCTTACCAGTTGGGGATCCTTTTAACAATGTTGTTGCTTTTCCCATATTCAGAGAGATGTGACAGATACGGATACAGCTCAAGACTGATCCAGGTCTGACCTTCCCAGTGAAGCCAGGTGATGAGTGAGATTGATTGAAGCCCTCCAGTAAAACCCTAAAAATAGACCGCAAATTAGAAAAACACAAATTTCAGAAAACTGGACCTCATTCACCGACTGATCTTACATAGAATTTTGTTCTTAAACCCCACTTAAGCAGTGTTTGAGAAGGTTTGTATTCAGCAGTGTTTTCTTCTCTGGTATGTATTGATAAAATACACAAAGATTTTTGCATTTTTAACAATTCTGCAGTTGTAAAACATTACTGGACCTAAATATTTTAATGGAACCTTAAGAACAAATTTAAGAAAATTCTTAGAAAGATATTGGAAAATGAGACCCATTGTGTCATCCACCCCGACACACATTACACACTGTAATTTTTCCCCACCCATAATGCATCATGCCCTACAAATGCAATTAGACACCCCTCTGACATGGGAAACTGGCGTGATTGAAATCGCACCACTGATACTGATTTACTTGACAAGACTGACTGCTTTACTTGATTTGACTGATAATGACTTACTTGACACTATGCGCATACTATATGATCTCTTACTTGTTTTCAAAATGTTCTGAATCCACTCAGAAATGCTGAAATGCCATAGATGTCATGACAGCCACACATTCATCTCTGATACTGGTATTATTTTTTTCTGTCCAATGGTGAGTGTTCTGAAATGCACCACTTATGGTGTGGGAATACACCATTTTAATGTATCCAGAAGTTACTCATCAATGTGGGCAAGGCCTAACTGTAATTCAATTTGCCCCTGAGCACCAATGTCAACAGCCTCCCTTGAAACATGACTACGTCTCCAACCACTGACTTACACAGAGGTTGGAGAGTAAGTGGGTTTTGCCCAGTGACTATATTTTTGTACAGTGTACGGTTTTACTGCTCATTGAGTCAAGGAAGAGGGTTCCAGGGAAACGGTTTAACTATCAGAAAGGACAGGCTCCTTCACCAAAGAGGTACAGGGGCACAGACTGGTGTCCGTAAGCAATAGCAGAGAATTGTAATGTATTAATATTAATTTGTTTAAAGTCCTGCTGTTTGAAATATGACCACAGTTCTAAACCAAGCAACACAATTTTTGAAAGTTTATTTTTTGGACAGACAGGACAGTAAGCTACTGTAGAGAACAACCAGGAGTGAGAGAGCTAGAGAGATGAAAGAAGGGTCAGGAAGTGACCCAGGGTAATAAACCTGGGTGCCTGGATCTATGTCAGACTCCAATAGTAAACCCTAGGAGGCCATTCTACACCATGAATACACAACAGCATAATGGGCACGTCGCAAAGCGAAGCGGATGCGGTGGTTACCACATATACCTGGTATAATTTCTTTAAACTAAGACACAGGAAGGAGAAATATTGTGACTCCTCAATTCCAGCAATTCCTCGCCAAGAAATACATTTCTTCTAGCTGAAAGGTTGACATGTAATGCTCAAATGCAGCCACAGTAACTTTTGCATGCCGCAGCAATATAGAATGAAATGCGGTCATAGCCGTGATATACCAGGGAATATGCAATAGCGTCAAACATGATTCAACCAATCATAATCAAGAACCGAAACCATCTGTTTTAGTACATGTTACATCTACATTCTTGCTGGGCCTGTTTGTGGTATGGGACCACAATGTCCTTACAACTTGCTTACTTTTTTTTAACCACTTGCCTTTTTGCATAGACCCAGGTAATATGGAAGGTTTGTGCACACTAAAAAGATTAAAAAGAAATTGAGTAGTGTTTGAGTAGAACAAAGCACAGGGTCCTGCATTCTCTTGTATCTGCCTGGATATTAGTTCATATACAAACAATTACTGGGTTTGCATATTCCAGAATACTCCTCTTCTCAGGTGGGGGGTGGGGTGGGGTGGGGGTAGTTGCCTGACTCAAAGGGGGGAAAATTAGATGAGATTTTCAAGGGTCTTATATCTCGCGATGGCTCCATCCTCCGGCCTGTCCTTTTGCATTGTTTTCTTCTGCAGAAGTGTTCTCACATTCTTGTCCTCATTTTAGTGTTTTTTCTTTCCCTTGTTCTTTCTCTTTCTTTTTTTCCCAGCATTTCCCATTCATTTGTTCGCTTCCCAAAACAAGGGAATGGGGCCTGTTGTTAGCAAATTAAGACGTGTTGTTTCGATTTGATGCTTGTTGCGTGGCTGCTGTAGCAGTGGCGGCAGTAGCGTTCTTTGTGTGCTCGGCATTGTTGGCACACGCACGAGTACAAATACACACACACACAAACACATCAGTACACACACACACACACACACACAGACACACTCGCGGCGTGTAATGAGCACTGTTCCCGTCCATGCGGTTGACTTTTTCCCATGTGCAATCGTGGAGAAGCCACACTAAAGGTCCCCGGTATTAAAGGACAAGTCTTGGTTGGGAGGGTTCTGTCATGCAACAAGAGTGTGTTTTTCACTTCTTTTCCTACCCCCTCCCTCTCTCTCTCTCTCTCTCCCTCTCTCAAGCTATCCATCACTCCCCTTCAGCTTTTCTCTTTCCATCCGTCTGGCCTTCTCTCTGTGTCTGTATGTCCGGCAGAGAGGCACTCAGTGCGGCATTAGTCAAAGACGACCACAAAATCCCCCCCTCCCTCATGCAGACACAACCACAGAGGACAGAGAGGGCCTAGTGAGACTGAGGTGGGGGCTTGCCACTCTGTTCAAGGCCTATTACAGTCAGGCTTATGGGAAGCAGCATTGGCAGCGTAATTGACTGTTGTTGAGGAGTGATGATGACCCCAAAGTATTGATTTAATACCACAATTGATAGGACAGTTTGCGTCTGTGTTTTCAGTAATGAATTTGGATGATCTAATTGTGTTGTATGTCCTGTTACGTAGTTAGTCTTGTCAAGTTTACATGGAAGGAGTTTGGTTTTCTTGTTAATTCTCCAACCACTTTAAAAGATATTGGCAAACCAGTTCAAATTTGTAATGTTCCTCTGTCATTTCCTCTGTTTCTGAAAGGACTTCTGAATACGTTGGTATATGCTCATTTTCCCCTTTTCCTTTGGTTACACAAATGCCACAGGAACCAGAGAGATGATTTAAATAAAGAAGGGGGTCATGTTAAGTAGAAGCCAAAGAGGAGCCATAGACTGGGATTCTTTCAATGGTTCCTTTGTCCCTTTTTAAGGATGCTTTGAGGATGAGATTCTTAGAGCTTCTGTCTTCCAGAAGAAGTCGTCTGTCTCGATAGTCTTTCTCCTCTTCCTCCTCTTCCTCTTCCTTTTCTTCTTCTTCTTCTTCTGAAGTGATTTGAGGCACATATCCATCAGCCATGTGCCATCTTGTCCCTATCTCCACCTGCTCTGGCCTTGACAAGAGCAGAAATGCCGCTGCTTCAGGAAGACAAGAAGAGCCCATTATTACAGAGAATCCCAGAATAGAGTTCTCTCTTTTTTTATTACAAGCCTGTCCAGTGGTAGTGGTAGCTAAATTACAGGGAGCCCTTCTCACACATAAAAAAAAGGTTGCGTTGCTGAGAGCAGGAACCTCAATAAAGGCTGGATTAGAAAATCTTCAGTCCTTTTTTTTCCTCCTCTTCCCCGTCTTTTTTGAAGGGGTGAGCAAGAAAAAAATGCACATTTTTTCCCCCCTCAAGTCTGGCGTTTTTTGTTTTATGTTGAGTCGGAGCAGGCTGTTCGGTGGCTTTTCTCCCGATCCTGTGGTCGAAAAATACGCTCACTTGTGGCTCGCTGGGACGCCACTCCTGAGCAGAACATCTGTCGAGAGGAAAGACGTTGAAAGGGAGAAGTCTATGACCAGCTGCTAATGTGGCGCTCTTGATTTTTTTTTTCTTTAATTTGGGATTCATGTCATGTGTTCTTAGAGAAGACACAAACAGGAAGACGATGGCTATGGTTATAACAGGGTTTTACATTTGCTCATAACTCTACTGATTTTAAGTATCGTGTCTGTGTGTGTTTTATGATGACAATACAAGTGAATTATCGAGGATAAGCTCAACAAAGTGCACACAGCTTATTCGGTACTGTGGTACTTCTTATGTCATCCTCTGGCAGGCTCGTCCATCATGTTTGGTTTAGCCTGACTGCTGTGTGGTGTCACTGAGGACAAGGCAATGAGATGTCGGAGGCGTGGGAGCCAAGAGGAGGGGAGAGCTGCAGATTTTAATTATGAAAAATTTTTTAGTCTAGATGATATTTTTGAATGGCAAATTTGGGTTTGTAAAAACATGATGAAGCACCATTGCGTGTTTTATCGGTTCAATCAAAACTACACAAAGAGGTGGAGGCCTCGACAGAGAACAGTCAACAGCAACAACTGTTTTCCTTTTTGCCTTCTGTTACTGATCAGACTCACGAAATGATAACCCTGACTCCTAATTTAGAACCACGGAACCTCCATTTAATATATTAAATCATTAAATACATCAAAAATCACTATATCATTCTATCAGTTAATTTTCTGTAACAAATCAGCACCTCTGCGTAATAGTACAAGGTGTGAAAATATTTGTTTTCAGTGTTTGAGAACCATCAGGAGTGATGGGCATAAACCATCATACAGATAAGACCAAGTCAAAGTTCTCAAGCTCAATAACATCACCAAAGACCCAAGGCCAAGGTCCTCCAGTATGCAAAGGCACACAGTTGAATAACCGCTGGTTTAAGTAACTCTAAACATCCACTTTCTGTGGACTAGATGTATGGCAACACTTAAGTGATGACTAAAGCCACGCAGCCCTCCTCCCATCCCCCATGCTCAATTACAAACACACTTCACATGCTGAATGATGTCTGAGACCCGCTTATAAACCTCCCATACCATGGTCATGAGTGTATTGTATAAATGACAGCAAGTGACCCATCAAGTGCCATTGGAGTGTGCTGGAGCATTTGAGCTCCTTCCCCTTCTGTGTGGGCTATTTTACGCCTGGTAGGGGAGGGCAGACAATGTTGTGGGCAAGGGTAAGTGCTGGTGCCGGGTATTGTGGGGCCCCTCCCAACATGCTGCTAATTGGCATAATCAGGAGGGCATGGAGCGGCGGCGGTTTTTTGTTCCACGTGTGATTACAGGTCCCCAGAGGAAATGAGGGGTTGGGGACCAGAGGAATTCTCTCTGATATGAGTGCAACTCCCTCCAACCCTCCTTCCTTTTCTCTTCCCCCAGCCTCTCTCTCTCTCTCTCTCTCTCTCTCTCCCCCTCTTCCTTTCTTGCTCTCTCTTTCTCTCTCATTTTTTTTTTTCATTTACGGGATGTGTTAGGCGTGTGCTGTTGTTTTGACGCTGCCACTTGCCGTCTGGTGTCAGGAGCTCGCCATGGAAGTAAACAACTTGAGGGGCCTGCTCTTCGCCGTCCTGCTGCCCACGGGCACCACTCTAAGGGACTTCCTTATTTGACTCTTATCTGTGCAACAGCACTCCACAACCACCACCCTCGCCCCTCCCCACCCATCTCCCAAACCAACTCATTGCTTTGTACTCAACCATCTGTAGTGCAGTACCCGATGCTCTTAAGCCACACCAAAGGCCTGTCATGGTGAGAGACTCAGGCCACGCTAGCATATCTGTTGAGGTTGACCAAGATGACTCCTTTGAGCCTCTGAATGGCAAAGGGATGGCTGAAGGGGTTTTGTCGTAGTCGTAGCTCAATTCTATTTGTTGGATTGTCACAATTTCAAAAAGAGAGAGGTTACTGGTTTTATTAGTAGACAAACCACAACCCATAGAAGAGTTTTTTTGTTGTTGATGATGACCCTTTTTGTTGGATTCTACCATTTACATTGCTATTTCTGGTCTTTTCTCTGGTGATGTAATCATCCATATAGAACCTGATTCTGGAACAGATTTTGAATCTGGTTCTCCATATTCAGAACGGAGGTGGAACACTATATTTGTCATTACCTCAGTGCCTTTCCACTGGTAATGGAATACAGTGCTCCACATACAATGTAATTCACTCTGTTGCTCGTCATAATCCACATCTTAGAGACAGACCCGATGACGAGTTTGTGTATTTCCGTGGTTATGGAGAAGATGACTGGCATCAAGACGGTGTTTACCAAAAGTCGATAGAAAGAAAAAAAATAGAAAGAGCTTTGCAGCGTGTATCCTGTTTTCGTTGTCTTTGTCACAACGCAAGGAGTCACCCAATGTTTAAACAAATGGCAGCCCACTCTGTGATACTCACCGCCACACGGCTTCGGAGAATAAGGCCTCCGATTCACCGAGACTGCTCACTCACTCACTCAGCGCAGTGTCACACACCGTAACGGTGGGCCTCAAAGCGGACGTGGGCCTCCGCCATCTCCCGTGAAGCGAAGCAACACAACGCTTTCCGGGGAATGTGTAACGCGAACAAAAATACACAGGCGTCTCGCTGCGAGCCAGGCAGTCATCCTGTGGTGTGTGTCTCTCGTGGCGGGGGTCAAGGCCGGTTCGTTTATTTTCCCCTCTGTTTTATTTCTCCCATAGGGATTACTGAATCTCCACCTTCTGTATGCTACTGACTGGACTTTATGAAAAAAAAAAAATTAGCCAGACCTCTAATGCAAACACACAGACACTTTTAGTTTATTAGACTGTGGGGCCTTAATGCTTCTTGGATAGTTGAATACTCTGCCAAAGAGCTGCAGCAACTTCTGTGGGTATTGACTAGATTATGGCAAGATCTCATCGAGGGGCAGCGGGTGTGTGTGTAGGTGGATGTTATTTACGAGCGAGACAAGAAAATATGAAATTGACCATTCACCATCAAAAAGTCTGGGGTCGGGGTATTTTTGGAGAATAATTTTCCCTACCGTAGAGAGATGGAAGAAGAGAGGGGACTTTCTTTTCGGACGTGTTTGCCATGGTAGGGCCTGGCCGCTTGCGAAACAGAACCAGCTAAGTCCTCTGTGTCTCCTCACTCTCTCCCTGCTTCTAACCTCCCTCTGCCCTCCTCCCCCTTATCCCAACCTTGCCCCGACTCTCTCCCCTCCTCCACAACGTCCCCACTGTCAGAATGGGAGACTGTTGAGGGTACTGGGTGCCCTGCGGCATAGCCAGGCCTCAGGCAATCACCAGCTGTAAACAGAGGGATAGAGAGAGAGAGGGGTGGAAAAGGTGACAAGACACTGTGTCATCTCGGCGGACGAGAGGTTTTTCTTGTCGATGGAAGAATCCAAGGCGCTTTCAGGTCAGACCAAAAGTTTGTTGTTAGTTCTCCTAGAGGTGACGTTGTAGGCGCCAAAGTGTTTCTCTAAATGGGACTTTGCTCAGGTATGTCTCCATGGCGAGTTTGTTTTCCTATGTAGCTGGTCAGATTGTGACCTTGTAGGTTAAAATTCCATTAAGTCCGTACAGTAAATGTTCACCTTAATGAATATTGAAACAACGACATATCAGTCTAAAACTAAACTGTGAGGCTGTGAGCTGAACCTCAATCTGAGATGCAGATTTCAATCCCATTGTATTGGTATGTAAATGCTATATATAACAGATAATGTTGTTGCAAGGCGCCCTAGAGAGCCCAAGGCTTGAACACCCCCAGAGTAAACACACAGGCCAGAGGTTTCTGTGTGTGTGAGTGTATGTGCACGTGTGTGTGCGTGTGTGAATGCATGCATGTGTGTGTGAGAGTGAAAGAGAGAGAGAGAACCCAAAAAATCCCAAGGCCTGAGTGGCCACAAGTTTCCGTCTATGTGTGTGTGTGAGAGCGTATGTGTGTGTGTGAGAGAGAGAGAAGCATATTGAGAACCGTAGAAAGAGACCCCTAGAGAACCGATGGCATACACCACAGGTTTCTGTGTGTGTTTGTGTGTGTGTGTGTGTGAGAGAGAGAAGGATATTGAGAGCCCTAGAAAGAGAACCGTAGAGAACCCACGGCATACGCCACAGGTTCCTGTCTGTGTGTGTGTTTGAGAGAGAGAGTGAGAAAGAGGACTCAAGAGGACACTAGAAAGAGATTTCCTTTTGTGTGTGTGTGTGTTTGTGTGTGTGAAGCCAAGGGAGAAACAAACCCGTGCAACCTCTAAGAAGTCAAGGCCCAAACATAGTGGAATAAATTCATAGGACACAGATTTCCATGTATCTTGTTCTTGGCTAGCCTCAAGTGGATGGGTCCCACTCTGGGCACATCCTTTTTGAGATGTGCTCTGCTCAAGGATTGTTTTAGTGCCATTTAAAAAAAGCTGGACGGAACTGAATGCGCACAAATGTAAATAAGTTGGTTGTAGTTGTTGATCTGATCCGAATTGCATGAGTGCTGGATCTATTAGAAAAGTCAGTCTATTGCAGGCCGTACTCTCAGTTCTGCCTGCTAGCCTTCATAATGATATCATGAATGGCCGCACCCGGTCGCTGTGACCTCTGTGGTCAGGTTGCGTGTGTTGGGCGCTTTTTCCCAGATTAAGGGCCCAGATTAGTGTAGCAGATGCTGAGCTTTCTTGGTTTCTCTTTCAGGCTGGCCCCAACAATGTCTCAGGATGGGGTTCCAACTGAGGCTAAAAAGCAAGTGAAAGAGAGAGAGAGTGAGAGGAAGGGAGGAAGAGAGAGAGAGAGAGAGAGAGGGAGGTGGAAAGGGGGTGTCAGGATTTCCCTTGAGTCACGCATCTGATTTACTGTATGCTAAAGCAGATTGAGATGTCCACTCGGGGCCCTTTTATATTGCGTCTGACCGGAATGCTGCAAGCGAGCCAAGCCAGACAGTCTTGGCCGAGGGAGTGTCGTTCCATAGCCAAAGTGGCCTTGTAGTTCATAATCCTCGACATCCTTAAAACAGACGTTGGATGCAAAACATATTTCTCTGTTGGCAGTGGCACTTGGGCAGAAGAGTAAATATGTTTTTGTTTTTTTTGTTGTTTTGTTTTGTTTTTGTTGGTGACACTGGTTTTTGTTTATTTTTGTGTTGTTCTGTTCAGAAATGCTCAGTGTGTCAGTGTCAGGGCTTCCACTGAAGTAATACAGGATACTTGCAAGGAATTTATTGGCACACATTGAATGACTGTTCAATAGTTATTGTAAATAAATATGTTGCAACTTGATTCATATATTTGCAATAATTCCTGCAGCTAAGTTAGGACTGTTTGCAAGTCTAAAGAGGTCATTTTTTTTTGTTTTTTTTTTTGAAAATCCTTTGAACTCGGAATTTAATTTCTACCATAAACAGTGCAGTGAAGTTTACAGAAGTGCGTCTTACTCCATCTTAATTCAGTTTGCCCACATTCATGAGTTAAATGCTTTTATGTCGTTCAGTTTCATATTTGCACATTTATTTTCTGCTCGTACCTGGCTGACAGGCATAAATCCTTTGGGAGCTGTAGTGTGTGTGTTAATTTCTAGCCTGACACATGCAAACATCTCTCCCCAGCGTGGGTCAATATTGACTCCTGAAGTAATTATAAACATCACAGTCGGGGCCTCACAGCATCATGGGAAATTAGCATGCCCACCATCAGCGGGCAGGCCCTGTGCTGTTCTCTGGATGCTTCTCTCTCTTTCTCACACACGCACACACTTTCTCACAGATACAGGGGTCATCACGGACTGACCACAAAGACTCGTGGTGACTTGGGGATGGAACTACAGCCCAACAGAGCTGATAATGTCTGGCTTTTGGTTAGGCAGTGGAAAATTCCGAGGAGACCTTCAACAGCAGTCAAAGAGAGTCCGAGCAATTACAAAGCCCACACTTCAATAGATTGAAGAGATTTGAATGAAGCTTACTTTGCACATCCTGTTTGTCTGAGTGGAGGAAAAAGGCACCAACAAGGCACAGCAGCCGTTGTCTCTTACTCTCCCTCTCTCTCTCTCTCTCTCCCTCTCTCGCTCTCTCTCCCTCTCTCTTGTCAATCATTGGGGGGAAAGTAGTTAAATCTCTGTGTTAGCCATACATGTAATTACAGCTTGCCAAACTGTTACTAAATATGCCCTCGTTGGCTTTCTAGTTCTGTTTCTTCCTCCCCTTTTCCCGTTTGAAGGAGTTCTAATTGGTGGAGACAGTGTGTCAGAATTAGAGGCCCAGAGTTTGGAACCCCAACACCCCTGAAACCTCAAACCAACCCCCCCACCCCTCCCCCTTACTCGCCCGCTCTCTCGCTCACTCACTCACTTGCTCACTCGTATGCTTGCTCACTTGCTCAGTCCTTAGCAAGCTGCAGAAGAGTCTTTGTGAGGGACGTGCATTGAATGGCAGACTGTTTGCTGCTGCTGTAGTTGCATGGGCAACTTTTTCTCCTTTTCTCTCATTCTCCCTCTCTCTCTCACTCTCTTTCTTTCTCTCTCTCTCTGACTCCCACTCGCTCTTTCTCTCTCTTTCTTTGCTCTCATTCTCTCTGTCCATCTGTCTGACTGGCTACATCAACCACTACTGTGTCTCTCTGTCTGTCTGCCTCAACATCCCTTTGAATTATACGACTACATATAATTGGATTTTATGGGAGGTCATTTGGTTGGGTGATTACATTTAATTGAGGTTAGAAGCTGAGTGCCTGTCTTGTGGATGGGGACACATAAACGTCTCCAGAGCACACACCTTTTACTTAACCCCACTTCTCTTTACTTTCAAAACGCCTCGGAAATGGCCCTAACCTATACTTTCAGTTATGTTTTGTGACAGGCTTGATGTTTGTTGCTAGGGGCCCTGGAACGTTGTTAGGAAACATTTGTGTGTATGGTTGTGTGTGTGCACTGATTTGCCCCCACCCCCCACCCTCCCGTATGACTGAACACTCTCTGAACAGAAGGAGCTCGCATGATTCTAGAATTCTCTCGAATCTTCGGGGAAACTTAGGAGCCATTGTTTCCCAGTGCTACCACTTCAGGACATTCTCCCATAAAGCATCGCAAGAAGCAGTGCACAAAGTGGTGGAGGGTCGGTGGAGGGCCGAAAGGGGAGCCCAGGACCCCAGGACAGGTGTTTGAGGGCAATCAATCAAGAGGCCTTTCAGCACCCCCAACCCCTCGGCCTGAGTGCCACTCAGCAGCCCGCCCGGAGAGGGGAATCATGGGTAATTATTCTGCCCTCCTGCACTCGTCTGGCACTACTTACACTTAACCCTTCACCTCCTCTGTGTGTCTGTGAGGAGAGAAATGCATGCATGTGTGTGTGTGTTTGTGTGTATGTGTGTGTATGTATTACAGAGAAGTACATGTGTATGTATGAATGCATACATGAGGGGTGTGTTTGTGTCAGAGAGAGAGAGGGCAATAAATAGCGAGAGGGCTGTGTGTGTTTGAAAGAAAGAGGGAGAGGTATGTTTATGTATGTGTGTGTGCAAGAGAGAAAGAGAGAGATGTATGTGTATGGGTCCATGTATGAGAAGGATGTGTATACCTGCTTGTGTGTGTGAGAGAGAGAGTGTGTGTATGAGTGGGACATAGAGAGAGAGAGGAGAAAGAAGTGCACATACCACTCAGCTGCACAGCTTAGGCAAACAGAGAGCACAAAAAGCCCACAGTGCTCCAGGAGCACCCAGAGCAGCATGGCAGATCTGCCAACCAGCCTGTCTGAGTGCAGAACAGACAGCCTTTACCATCCCCAGTCTGTATGAGTGGAAGACAGATAACCTCCCCAGTCTGTATGAGTGGAGGACAGATAGTCTCAAAAGTCTGTATGGGTGGAGGACAGATAGCCTCCCAAGTCTGTATGGGTGGAGGGCAGATAGCCTCCCCAGTCTGTATGGTGAGACAGATAGCGTCTGTATGGTGGACAGATAGCCTCCCCAGTCTGTATGAGTGGAGGACAGATAGCCTCCCCAGTCTGTATGGGTGGATGGCAGATAGCCACTCCAGTCTGTATTGGTAGAGGACAGATAGCCTCCCCAGTCTGCATGTACTATTGCAGTGATATTTAGATAGCTGATCCATCAAATGCTTTCACATCGTTTCACTTCTTGCAAAGTGTCTGAAACCTGTCCACTGGGATACATTTGCTTCCTGGTGGGTCGCTATTGCTTGGTTGTGACGTTGGACTGCACCACTTGAATTCAACGTCTTTGCATTCAGCCCTCCCTCTGTTCGCTGATAGGTCCACAAAGCCCAGATTCAGTGGAAACCTAGGCTATGGATAGATTCCTGATGCAGTGGTGTAGCTAAATGAGAAATTGATCAGAAGCACTAGGTGGCGCTAGCCTGGCTAATATTTAGATAATTGTAGTGATATTTAGATACTTAAGTCAGACGAAAGTAACCAGAAAGTCCTTGTTTGTAAATAGAAACTAGTAAGATTAAACTTGTGTTATTTTAAGGGTCCCTGGGGCACTGGACCTCAAACTCACTCCGTAAATTGTGTATGTATGGCTGCATTCAGGGGTCTGAAAATAATCTTACTTGTTTGTCAGATTTTGTGTGGTAATGAGCTTTAATGTATGATGGAACCTGTGACTCAGACTCAAAAGGAAAGATTTCAGAGCAGAGGAAGATAGCTCAGTAGCGCTCTAGAATCTTTGCCCGGAATCCTTTTGCACAAAGCCTACATTTCCCATAATTCTCTCTTCTCACCACTAGAGTACATCTTTCAATGACCTCTGGAGCCCTCAGTGTGTATGTGACCATGGTCATGATTCTGCTGTGCCAAGTCCAGAGGTCAGCTTGCCCAGCCACCGCTACCATGCTTTGTTTTCGGTGTGCTCTCAATGAACTCTTCAATGAAACAATACCACACACAATATCCCATTCTCAGAGCATGCGATTGTATCCTGGGGGACAATAAACATTATGAACAATAATAGCCTGTGCTTATATTGCGGGGCTATAAATATTTCCACACCCTCGCTCATGTCAGTTCAAGGCCTTAATAAAAGAAGATTGGGAGTTTATGAGCTGTTTGTCTGGTTTGGTTTGGGCTGTGCTGCTTCTTCGTGTGTATGTGTGTCTTCAGCTTGTATGAGCTACTTACTGAGGCCATGTTCTGAGGAAGGGGTGGGGAGACAGAGCAGAGTCTTGGGGAGTGGAGAATAATGCTGTACAAATTGATATAAACCAACTTGGCATTATCTTATGTACATGCAGACACGCATGTCAGCTCAGTCGCAAAGTAATGGTGTACATTAGTGTGTGTGTGTGTGTGTGTGTGTGTGCAATTATTACAGTATACTGGATAGATTTTCAGAAGCCTCATCTTCTGCACGTGTATATGTAGAGATGGTATCATAACTTTCATAACTTTCATGCTTAGCAGTTAGACTGCGTGTGTGTATGTGTGTGTGTGTGTGTGTTTCTCTGTGTGTATGTGTATCTGTGTGTGCTTTTAGACACAGGTTTGAATATATATTATGCACTGTATGTGTGTGTGCATCTATGCACCTATGCATACATTTTCATGCACATGTCCATGCATTTGTGTTGTGTGTGAGTGGGTTTGTACCTCCAGACTTTGTCTTCTGTCTGTGTGTATTGTGTGTCTGTAACTCCATGTGCGTGTGTCTGCATACATCTCTGTGTGCAAGTGTGTGTGTGTGTGTCCTGAACGATGGCTAGGAATGGCATTACAGTAGCCGCAGGCAGAGTGACACATGGACACAAGAGCACACACATACACACACACACACACACACACACACACACATTATAGTGGTATTGAGAAGGTGCACTCAGTCCATTATGCCAAAGCAAATTACATTAACTTCACCCAGAATAGAAAGGCCTCGTCAGAGCTGGCTGCACTGTCTTCTCTCCTGAACATGAATATTTCTACAGGGATGACATTATCTGTCAAAGAAACACAAGAAGTGGTGCATTGAAGAAGAACAGCTGCATTAGAAAGATGCAAAACAATAATGGAATAAAAAGCCATTTTTTACATGCGTCAAACGTCATGCGTTAAATAGTAGTCTGAAGTTACAAAAGCATGTGAGCCATGTAAAGAACTGTAGTATACAAACAAGATATAACAGCAAATGCAGTGCCACTTTGCCATTGATTTAATTTATAGAAACCTCAGTGAATTGGAGAAAACAAAGAATGTGTGTCTATATGGAATAGCATATGGAAGTGTACACACACACACACACACACACACACACACTTCAGTGAACAGCGAATATATGTCACTTGTGTAAGAGGGGGCCATTCAGGCAGCCAAGTGCCCTTTGTGCTCATCGGCTCTGTAGAAACCAGGGCACACACATACACACAGAGAGTATAGTGTGTTGAATGGTGGAGCAATGTGGCTGTTTATTAGTTTACTAAACCTGCGGCTGTAGAGATTTTGTTCCTCTATTGTCTAGTGGATAAAAAGAACGACATCATGTAGAAAACTATATTTGTCATTAGCGACATGTATTGGTAGGGAGTCCATTACATCTATTCCTTTGGCATCTCTCTCCATCCACAGAGCTGAACTGAATAGAACGTCTCAGGCCCGGTTCTGTTTTAGTTCAGCTGTGACTGGTTAGGCCCTGATCTCTTCCACTTTAATATTTTATCTGTGCTGATCTCTGCCCATTCTTTTTTCTTCCTCTTTTACATGTTCCTTCTCTCTCTCTCTCTCTCTCTTTCTTTCTCTGTGTACCCTTTACTCTCTATGTTGTATGCCCTCTCCCTCTCTTTCATTGTCTTTCCCCCTTTATTCTCTCTCCCTCCCTCTCGCTTGTCCTCCTCCTCCCTCCTCCACCTCCTCGCTCCCAGGTCTGTGAGAGCCACAGGTGAAACATTGACAGAGGCCGGTAAATAAATGTCAGGATGTTTTTGTCGTAAGCGCCAGAAGAGTGACCACAATCCTGTACCCTGCAATTGCAGCAGACAGGGCAGTCAGAGCGAGAGAGAGAGGGAAATAGTGGGAGAGAGGGAGACAGGGAGTCAAAAAGAGAGAGAGGGAGAAAAAAGAAAAAAAAAAAGATTTCAGTGGATGTAGTTATGAGGTCATCCCCATTTGAAGGCCCAGATTTACTTTGTTGACCTTTCACAGTCTGACCTTACTTACCCCGTCTGAATGACAGTACATTACAGTACCGGTTATGGCCGTGGCAAGTGTGTTTTGGCACATGGCACATGTGAAGAATCTGTTGGACACATTTGGAAAAAAAGCTTTATGCAGCCATTTTTGGGGCTATCTTTATGCTCTGGGTGTGCTTTGGATGAAGTTTTGTCAAGCAAAACTTTTGCATGAATGCAAGATTTTGAAGAATCCTTATAGAAGTTTCTACAAGTGACAGGTAGGGCAAGTACACCCCCCCCCCCCCCCCCCAAAAAAAAAAACCTTTGATATTCTATTTCAATATATTCATTTAACCATTCATTCAATTTTATTTCTTTGTTCATAATTTTATGATATTCTTGTCACATCTTCTCTCCATTTTTATTTTTTTCTCTATTCTACTCTCTCTCCATTCTCTCCCACTGTCTCTCCAACACACACACACACACAGCTGGCCTTGGTACTGCCTGGACTTCTCTTTCACAGCTGCTCTCTCTCTCCCCAGTGCTCTGTTAGTTGGGTCAGAGCCTCTGGAAACAGATGCTTTCGCCCGAGCAAGCGAGTGCCTAGCCTAAAAATACTTCCTTGAGCTGGCCTGGACGCACACATTTTTTATACACGCACATAAATACGAAATATATAAATATAAAGTGCGTAATGAATTTATTGATATTTGGCCTTTTCGGAGACTCCGTTTCCAGCAGGGAGTGGTGTACCAAGCTCAGGCCCTTGCTCCCTTTTCAAGTGGTCCGCTGGGATGTGGGAACTATTCGCCCGTGGGTTTACAGCGCGGTGCGGCCGCGAGAGATGCCGAGAAGGGCTGGCACTCGTTCACATAACGGCAGTGCTGATCAATCCCATTCTTCGCAGTCTCACTCACCCTGCTACACATACACACATGCACAAACACATACACAAACACACACACACACACTCTGCCTGCAGCTTTTCCCATTTCCAAAACAGTCATCGTCGTAACGGGACGGGTCGTTTCAAAGCCTGCTCTCTCCCTTCTCATTCTTTTTTCGCTAACACCATTTCCCCTCTCTTTAATCTCGGTCTGTCTTTTGTTTTCTTTTCTTTTTTCCTTTAATTTCTATGTCTCATTCAGTTGGAGGAAGGAAACAGACGGGCAGACAATTATGATGAAAGCTTTTAGGACAATGCAACGATCAAAATTGAGAAATATCTCCGAGTGAGTCTGAACGCCATGACTTCTGTCACTGTTGCAGCCGGCGTAGTTTCTTTTCCTGCGTTGACACGCAAGATCTGAGCTGTTCACAGTGATGTTTAGGTTTCAGGAGTCTTATTTGGTCGTGGCCATTCTCCCTCAGTTCCGTATGTTCTGATTAGACCTACGGTCATTATCTGCGCCTGTCACACGATCGGTGACAGAATGGCAGGCGGCGCCGGTTGCCGAGAACAACGGTTTCAAGTAGCGTCGACGGGAGGCTCCCTTATTGCTTCCTTTGTGATATGGAGGGTGTTGGTGGCCTCCACTCTCACCGCCACCCACTCAACTCAGTTGCGTTCAGCATGCACACCCCACACTCCTGTTATACAACTAGTCCCAGGATTAATGGCTATGTGGGCCTCCTCAAGAGGACGAGCAAAAGACAGACTTGCTAGATGATATTCCCTGTGCTGAGGTTTGACTTCAGTCAGCATATGCACATTTCAGCACATGTTTGTGCCCTGTGCCCTGAAGACGAGTCTGATTATGCATGTTGTACCACATCGTTCCACATCATGACCGACGAACTGTGTATGAGCCCATAGATTTATACTGCGGAGGCAAAAAACGTTTTCTCTTAGGCAAGGCTTAAGGCAAAATTAGCTCTCAAAGTCGCTGATATTTTAAGAATTCAGAGAAATGTTAATAATCACAGACTATTTGGAGGGGTTTGTGGCGTAATGCTCCAGGCTGCTATGAAGCCAGACATCAGCAGATTACAGGGCTTTGGTTTTGAGTCAGCAAAAACAAGTAGTCATATTGCTGCACCATGCTACGCACTCATCACATGGCACGCTGTCATGCTGGGTTATTATTACAATTATTAAAATGTAAAAAAAAAAAAGAATTCAATTACATCATATTTATACAGCGCCTTTTACAATAGTATTGTCTCATGGCGCTTTACAGCAAGGAGCACCCAAGAACATCAGGGACAAGGAAAAATATCCTTGTGATAGTTAGTATAGGAAGAAACCTTGGGCAGATCCATGGCTCAAGAGGGCCAACCCAGCTGCCAGGGGTCACACAGGAAAAGTCCAACAGTGGTTATCACGATAGACTACAATTTGTCCATGATTTTACCTGCGCCTCAGAATAATTCCACAATATTGTCCCACAACATTATATGGTAGTCAAGCCATTGGTGGTTAGCAAAAGTTATGGCTGGACTGTGTTCTACCAACCAGGCATAGTGTTAAAGTCAAGGAGTGGGATCGTTCATGGGGTAACTTTGGGAGGGTCCATTTTGACAGTGCCATTCTGAAGAGGAGTCAGTCACAGGGCCTCTTGGAAGGAGAGTCGATCCTGGCATGGGTGTTAAGGAAGGGCCTCTAGGAAGGAGAGTTGGACTTGGCATGGGTTTCCTGAGAAGCTGGTCACATTCCTGTCAGGGGGAGTAGCTGACAGGAGTCAGGAAGTGTGAGGCAGGGATGACACAAAAATAAATGGACTGCTACCTGCTACTGTGATATTATTAAAACAAGGGGCAAAAGGCTGCCTATTGATCATCAGTGGATACTGCATCTTCAATGTGTATGTCAGACAAGTTGTCAGTTGTCAGGTATAGTCCTGTAGGGCTGCAGCCACAACTCTGATTAATACAAGGAGCCCGGAAACTCAAACATGTCAGGCAGTGTAAAATGTACACTTTAAACTTTACACATTTAATGGTTGAATCCCACCCCCCCCCCCAACTGGAAGCCTTGAATCCTCAAAGACTCATGAAGTCAATTCAGTTAAGTCTTTGAGGGTTCAGGGCTTAGGGGAAACACTGAGATTCAGTCAGTGTAATGTTCTTAGTAAATATATCTTAGGCAGTGTAAATATCTTAAGGATAGACTACAAAAACTGAATGTATATTTTCTAAGAATCCCTAACCCGCTACACACCCAACCATTAGGTAACAAATTCTAATGGCCTGCTGTGTACTTAACTACCTCAACTCACATTTTCCATTCATTTAGAGACTTAAACATGTTGCTGAGGGAAATTGCATTACATTTAGACTTCTTGTTTAGAGGCAATATAACTTGGAGATGAGATCAAGGAGGTCAAATTTAGATTTTAAAACAGATTTATTTATTGTATCTGTTGCAGCTGAATGCTCAGCTCCAGAGACTCATCTTTTCCATCCAGACGCTAGTATAAACGTCAGCTGACTGTCGAAAGACGTCTGAGCCCTTGTGGAGTTGCTGAGCTACATCCATTCAACATATAATTACCAAACCAACCTATACTCACTATTAGACTTAGGTTGAAATTACATTGACGTACAAACGTGGTGACATTTGTCAAACGCGAGCGTGGAGTCAAGCGTTTTCAGCCCTGGTGATACGGCTTGGTAGATCAAACTAGGACACGGACATGGACTTTATGAAGCTTTTGTTCATTAATTAACACTTTCAAGACTACAAATACAAATGATATGGAATTGAATCTGTCTGCTTTTACAAAGTGAAAACTTTAATGCAGTCTTTTCCTCTGAAACAAATACAACCTGTAAAGGTGCCAGGTTTCAAAAGATGATGGCAGATTATAAATCTGTCAGGTTTCAAAAGATGATGGCAGATTATAAATCTGTAGGAGAGGCTACTGTGGTTTTGTCATGTTTTGTATATGCATTTTATATTGATATTCGAGTAATGCGCTGGTAATATCACAGCAACGCATTGGTAATATCACAGTAATGCTTCTTCAGCTCATTCTCAAAGATACAATGGCATTTTATCGTCACATGTATATGGTGACTGAGTGTAAAAAATGCAGTGAAATTGTGTCTGTTTCTCAGCCTAGGAGGAGCAGGATAAAGTGCACATACACACACACACACACACACACACACATATACACACTATTCTCTCTCTCCATCTGCATGTTACATGTTAAGCCTGTAAAACTTGTGATTGTTATTGTGTTGTGTTTTGCAGTATCTGAACACTTAAATATTGGTTGAATAAAGGAGTGTTTAACCTCTCTCTTTCTCTCTATCTCCCATTCCCCTCTCTCTCTCTCTTTCTCCATCTCTCCCTGGCCGTGCCCCATGTCAGCAGGTCTGCTACTGGAGTGTAACGTAGAACGTAGAACGTCGTACACTTGCGCACACTTTTCCGCTCGGCTGTGCCTGTGCCCGCTGCTGTGCCCGTGCCCGTATGGGCCAGGCGTGCGTGGCCGTGGCCCTGGCCGTGGTGCAGTGCCAGGGTGGGTGTGGGTGTGGGTGTGGGAGCACAGCCTGTAATTAGGCCTGCGGGCAAGCCTGCAGCCGTTTGAAGCCTCCGGCCGCACCGCAGCCCCAGCGCAGCCCAAGAGCAGCCCAGCGCAGTGTAGCACACCACAGCGGCCCCGCTGCAGCTCGACCACGGCCGGGGTGAGTGCGGCGTCCCGCAGGGGATCACCAGACAAGCCATACATACGACAGGGACACGCAGGGGCTCCCACTAGCGCTCCCTCACCAGCGCTCTCTCGCTCAGGCTCTCTCTGCTCTCTTCACATGCTCTCCTTTTCTCTTTCTCTCTGCTCTCTCTCATATACACTCCATCGCTCTCTCTCTCTCTCTCACTCTCATTCTCTTTCTTCATCGTCCTCTCACTGTCTCTCTCGCCACATGCCCTTATTAGTGTTGGGGGCCATTGGGTTCGAACTGATAATGGTGCTGACATCAATACCTAGTCTTTGGTACCAGTGGCCAAGGGTACCTTTATTTGGTGCTTTACTCTGTCTGAACCTGTCATAGTAGCTTGACAGAATGCTATTTTTGGGCTTATTTTCTCCAGGTGGTAGTCAAATGTGAGATCACAAAAAAATATTGAAAGTTGATTGATTTTATTGATACTCAGCAGCACCTGTCATCTTGTGTATTTTTTTTTATCCAATCATAGCCCTCATACTCTCTCTCTCTCTCTCTCTCTCTCTCTCTCTCTCTCTTTTTCAGTATATTTCTTTGCCATTTTGTACTTGGTTAAGCTTGCTCATTCTCTTTGTTTGATACACTCACACCCTCTGTTTCTTTTTACTTCTTGTTTTTGTCTGTCTCTCATTCTCACTGTCCTCCCATCCCGCTGTGTTTCGTTTAGCCAATTCTCTCATACCCTCTTGCTAAGCTCTTTTGTCTTGACTCACACTCCTTCAATCTTTCCCTCTGTCTCTCTCTCTCTCTTTGGTTTGCTTTTGACATTCTCACTCAGTCTTTTTTCTCTCTCACACACACACTCTCAGTTTTTTGTCAGTTCACAGTTCCCTACGCCTTTGACCTTCTATGTCACCCACAAACGTCTCTCTGTCCTCTCACCTCATCCCTCATAAGCCCTCTGATCCATGTTCAGTTTCTTTTACTCATTCACCTTCTCAGTCTGTGTCCCTTATTCCTTTCTTTCACAAGTTAGCTTTTCAATTATTCTGTTTTTCCTGTTGTTGCCAATTCCCAGTCTACATCTGCAGTCTAAAGACCCTCACACGTTGGCGCGGACATAAGTACGCAATACTTTCAATCACTTTCAATGGACTTTGAAATCTTCCATAAACATGACCGAGCTTTTAAATTTTTTAACTGATCATCATTCAATAAACAATGGATTTTATTAGGCAACACCAACATAAATATAACTGAATGATCACAGCAGTGGTGAAAGGGTTCAGCAATGGGATTGTATTGGAAACTTGTAATTATGCAATGTGATGCAATCAAGCTTTAAAAAGTGGAGTGTATTACACTTGTGTCTACACCAGTGTTCGGAGGTGCTTAAACACTTTCTCCCCCTGTTCTCTCTCCACTCATCCCTTTACTCATCCACCTCTCTTTTATTCTGTCATTCCTGTCTCCCACTGTCATGTCTGTGCCCCACCCATGTCTTTGCCCCAGACTCCCACAGTTTGGTCTAATGCTTCATTACCTCTCCCTGTCCTCATCAGCTCTTAATTAGTTCATGTGTCCACTGTTGATACACCTCATTATATAGTGTCTCTCTTGATTCGTTAATGTATACACCAATGGTATACCTCATTATAGTGTATCTGTCTGGATAGGATGGTAATGGGACACTAATGACAGTGATGATAATACATCTATTGTTGTTATTATTATAGTAGTAGTAGTTGTAGTAGTAGTTCTTGTTGTTCTTGTTGTTATTATTGTTATTTATTGAGACTTTTGAATCAATATCTTTGAGAACACGTGCTAAGATGTGGCCCTGGGCCCATGGAAAAACAGCACTAATGTGACAACCAGGGGAGGAAGAGACCCAACATACTCATCAAACACTGCAAACCTCTCATCATGAGAATAGGATTACATGACCTCTGACCTCTAATTAGATAAATGAGTACAAACTCTGGGCATTCTGGGCACAAATAGATGGAATTTAGAGCACAGCCATCTGGACCCTAGTGTCCACAGGACTAATTTCCATCTGAGGATTTTCATGCTACTGGTCTAGTGAAAACATGGGCTGGATCCCATGGGCCAGAGACATGTATATATTTAGTTTTGTATTTATTTCTTTACTTTGTCAAGGCTACATCTCGCTATAACATTTCAGCGCCGGGCCACTGTTTCCCTAACAGAGATGTTTGGACTAAATCTAGTTGTCATCATGTCATCTCCATATTTTTATTTGTACATCTTTCTCTCTCTCTCCCTTCCTCCTCCCTCTCTCTCTTGCTCACTCACTCTCCCCGTTTCTCCCACTCGAAATAAAAAAAAACCTTCCTTTCAGCAAAGTTCAAAAATA
This sequence comes from Tenualosa ilisha, assembly GCA_015244755.2. NCBI lineage: Eukaryota > Metazoa > Chordata > Actinopteri > Clupeiformes > Clupeidae > Tenualosa > Tenualosa ilisha. Next base: position 927,768 of record PYXC01001891.1, on the reverse strand, counting down.
AAAGGATTATGTTTGCTTGGGGTCCCTATGTCAACACTGAACTAACCTTGTTGATGTTTACCTTATGCATTTTTTTCACTCCCTTTCTCTCTCTCTCTCTCTCTGTCTATCCTTCTCTTTCTCTCTCCTCCCTTTCTCTCCTTTCCCTTCGTCCCTTCTCCCTCTTCTTCCTCAGATGTTTAATCATATTGTCACAGCCTATTTAAAGGGGCGCGCGGCCGGCTGCTTGGCCTCGGCAGCTGGCAGGGGCCGCGGCGGTGTAGTAAAATATAAATATAATAAGAGCGTTTTTGAGCTGGAGAATCCATTCTGAGCAGTCAAACATTACCACAGCCACCACAGCTGTGGCATGCGTGCAAGAGCAAAACAGCAGCGGCAGTACCAGGAGCAGCGGCAGCGGAGACTGGCAGCAGTGGCATGGAGCATGGGCACGGTCAGGCGCGTACGCTGGGGCATACGCTGGGGCAATGGGTCCTTGGAAAACCTCCGGAGCCCCCCAAGCGAGAAGTGTGTACTACACAGCAGGGGCCCATAAACAGCCCTCTGTCGAGTCTTAATCATCCTCATCGGTGGTGTGGTTGTCGTTAGACATCACCGCTGATGCCTGTTGCACTGGAAACAACACTCAGCTGGCTGTAGAGGGACTACAAGGCTTATGTTTCCATTGACTTTGATTAAATTCAACTACCTTGTCTTTGTCCTTGTGCAGAGGACAGGATGATCTTTGTGATCTTAATCTAATCATAATATTACACTACCAGTAGGAGGCTGCCATTTCTAAGTACTGGTCTGGAGGAGTGACTTTATATCTTAATAGCAAATTTGTTGTCTGGCACCAGCCCACATAAAAACAAACACACTTTTAGTCTCATGCATACTGAATATGATCCAAAAGGGCATGAACAGAGTTTGCACACCTCCTCTATCCCATAGAGATGCTGACTGTTTAGGGATGCCATGCCAGGGTCAGAGTTGCTCTGCTGTTCCCACACTTGCGGCTGCAGACCAGAGGCACTGAGGTGCCACTGAAGTTGGTCAATCTTTATTTTGACCCAAGGCACATGGGGAAATGTAGTCTTACAACTTGGTAGATAGGTACACTCTGCACACAACTGTCAAGATTGGGATGCAGTAAATTACTTTTGTGTGAGATTGAGGTTTAGAAGCCCTTATAAATTTTAATAGGGGACAGTGTAGGAAATTAATTTGTTTATTTGTTTTTGAGAAGCTCATTAGGGTGGACTGACGTGACCATGTGCTTGAGGTGTTAACAGAAGCCTACAGAGGCCTTTGGAATTTTCTGTGAGTGAGACAGAATGAGAACAGAGAAATACACAGTGAAAAGAGACAGCAATAAGACCATGAGCTGGACTGTGGATACAATGCATGACAGATGGCTCGACAGGGAACAGGAGAGGTACAAAACAAAGCAAACTGAAATACCAAAACACTATACTCTACGCATTAAGCCTGGGGAGAAAAACAAGAGAATGAGAGTGTGTGTGTACTTTAGGTTGTGTACACATAAGAGGGAAGGAGTGTGTGTGTGAGAGAGAGTGAGTGAGTGAGTGAGAGGTTGAGGGGTGGGCAGGCCTTTTTGAAAAAAGGCAGCCATTGATGCAGTATACACACACGCGTGCAGCTCTCTCCTCATCGAGTTATTCAGGGCCTCTGACTTTAGGCCTCAATTACAGGCGCTCGGCCGCAGGCGGAGCAGAGCTGTGCTGTGCTGAGCTTCATGGCGCGGAGAGGAGCGGAGTGGAGACGCGGCTGTGGTCCGGTTCGGTCTCGCTGACCGACCCTGCTGCCGTCCCCTGGGCAGCCCTTTTGTTATTTTAGCGGGCCGGCTAGCCTAGCTGCGGGGGCCACTTTTAGCCAGTCAGGCTTGCTTGTCTGCTTGCTTGCTTTTATACAGCTCACTCTGGTATTATTTTTTCCCTACCCGCCTGCTCGCCTGCCCGCCCGCTCGTCCTCCCACCCGACTGCCCCATCCGACTCCAACTCAAGTTGGACAGTCACTTAGCTTAGCCCTAACTCCTCGTCACTGACGGCAACGGTTATCAACATTACTTTCGTCACTCTGGGGAGTGTTCTGCCTAGCTTAGAAATGGAGGCAATGAAGAAGAAGACGAAGAAGGCGCTGTTGAAAATGAGACGTGGCGATTGGATGGAGAGACTGACTGACAGGTGGTGTGTCCAGTCAGGTGACTTTGGTTCTGGCCAACGACTGAGGTCAGGAAAGCAGGAGCCTTGAGCTGAGGCTGAGACTCGAAAATGGAGGAAGAGAAGGCCGAGGGGGAAGGGGAGGACGAGACGTCACAAAACGAGTCATGGAGAGTGGACACGGACTGAGAGACTGGCAGGTCGTCTGCCCAGTCATGTTGTGGACGCCCAAAGACACTGGAACACTTTGCTTCCATTTGAAGTCTGCGTTCAGGGGCGGAGATGAAAAGGCCTTGTGGAGCCTTGTGATGAGGTTTGGACAGGAGATGGAGGGAAAGACGGAGAAGGAAAAAAGCGCTCGAGAACTGACATGTCATGATTGGATGTAGAGAATAACTGACAGGTTGTGTGTCCAGTCAGGTGGAAGAAAACCACAGACGTCAGGGCACTTTGGTCTGAAAGCTGAGCCATGCTCTGTGGTGGGGGTGTCAAGGGAATCCACCTCCCCCACATCCCAAGCAATATGGGTGCTGTGGAAAATTTGAAAGCAGCTAGGTCACGTTTGAGTATTTTTGAACAGCGGGATAGACTACTACGTTTCGGACAAATAACATTTTAAGGTATTTCCGTGGCAACCCAAGGCAAACTACTCTGACCAATCAGGTCATGGGAGTTGTATCCAACAGGGGGAGTTCTGACCTCCCAAGAACCCTTGCATGTCAGTCACATGTTCATCCACTGGCCAAAGATGCAACCCTGTCTTCTTTTACTTTACAGTTGTGGATGTAAACAGCACAGATGGGAGTGCCTTTTGAACAGCAGATGATTGCATTCAAATTAAGATGCCAAAGCACCTGTATCCTTACCACTACAAGTAGTTAAGGAGTGAAGGAGATGTAATTTAAAGGCAAGTTTTGGCCCAAACCCCAAGACACAAAAGGAATCGTAGAAGATGTAGCAAATAGCTAAATATGTTGTTTGTATTCCACAGGGTCAAGTACATTGAGCTGATAGACACCTCAAAAGTCACATTTTTATTTTGCATAACATTTGTTTTGAGAATATTTAAGTAACTTCTTACATCATGCTCTCTAAGATGGCACAGGATTGTAATTACATTACTGTTTATCGGTTTCACCATCATCAGTGGTCAACTGTGTTTTTCGACTCAGAGAACTGAAGACGTGACTGCTTCAGCCATCTCTTACCAATCTTTTTCATGAGTTCAGAGACATGACATCCATTTTCGTTGACAGCTGAGTGAGAGCTGCCATTCAGTTCAGCCATGGAGGCCCTCCACACAGCCCTCCACCCCCATCCCCTCCCCAAAAACCCAGTTGCCTCCCCCCCCCCATAGGACAGCAGGAAGTGGTTATGGGCTCCCGGCTCTCATTACCTAGAAGGGGAGCAAAGAGCTGGAGGCTGAAGTACAGGTTCAACCACACGCCACAAAAACGCAGCTCCGGCAAGAGCGAGGGCAGCAAAACAACTAAAAACAGAGTTGTTTACCAGTTAATAGCACAAAAACACCAATTTGCAACCGTGCTCTCTCTCTTTCTCTTTCACTCCCACTCTCTCTTTCCTTCCTTCTCTCTCTTGCTTGCACTTGAACATTCTCCCTCTCTAGATCTCTCCCCTTTTCCTTACCCCCCATATCCACCCACATCCACCCACAACCCCCCCCGGCTGCTCGAGCACCCTTTGTTGGTTAGTCCGTGGGTAGCCCTGGTGCCCATGTAAGGGCTCCGAAACGGCTAACCCCACTGACAACACATGAAAGGCGCTGGCTCCGGTTGGCATTCTTTAAAAGGCACCCATCTCCCTCTGTCTATGGCCCAGGCATCCTCTTATTTCACCAGGGCAAATTAATAACTCGGCAACTTCAATGGGCCCGCTCCAAAGGGGGGGAGAGGCTGGGGCTGGTGACTGAAGCAGTGCCATCGACAAGCGCTTGACAGCAAGGAGTCTCTGGTCTGACTTGCAGCAAAGAAGGAGGGAGAGAGAGTGAGTGAGTGAATGAGTGAGAGAGAGACTGAAGCTTGCTTGAAAAAAAGTAAAAAAAAAAAAAAAAAAAAAAAAAAGTGCGTGGTCCCTCTTCTTTTGGAGGGCGCATAACGAGGACTCCCTGGCCGGCCCTGACCACTTCTGAGGCATTGTCAACAGCCAAGTCCAATAGAGGCAGGCTGCAGGGAGTCTTGTCCTTATTTACGAAGCCCTCAGAGAGAGAGAGGAGGACACGCTCCGTGGCATCCCCTTGCTCTGTAATTGCCACTCTGTGATCTCACAAGGACTCTCAGCTGCTGGGGAGGAGGAGGAGGAGGAGAGTAAATAAGTAAATAAGTATATAAAGAGATAACAATGTTTATATGAAAAAATAATACCCTGCAAACTCAAGACTCAACTCAAGTGTTTATTTTTTTTACATCCTCTCTGTGGATCTCAGGAGTTTGCTGTGTACAAGTCCCTCAGTTGTGAAAGAGTGTGAATCTTATCTTTTTCTGGATAGTTCTTGAAACGATTTATATTTGTTCATTAGTTACTTATAATGTGTTTACTGTACATTTCCATCAGTAGCTATGTCTACTGTCTGGTAATCAAACTATGTCAATGGATTGCTGACCTCTCTTAGCAACAGGAAGATGGAACATGGGGATTGATGGGGGGGGGGGGGGGGGGGGGGGTCTGCTCTCATTCAAAGGTCTTCCTGTCTCCATGCTACAGTTTTGGAGAACACACATCAGATCAGACTGATTCTAGAACAGGATGGCATGAACAGGCAGGCTTGATGGGCACGCAGCTAATCAAACAGCTAATCAAGCATATTTATTGGGTAGATTTCCTACACTTTGGAAAAAACTTTCCCTTCTGTTTGCGTCGGCGTGCGTGATTGCATTTCCTAGGTGGGGATAGGTTACAGAGGTCAGCAAGTGCATGGAGTAGATGAGTCTTAAAGCATTTTTTTTAATGAGCCCAATGGCATGGGCATGACAGACCCCTAAAATCAGCTGCCTCTCTCTCAGCCTCGCCCCATAAAACACTCGGGGTGAGCTGGTTCACTCCAATTCATCTCACTTGAGACTGATTGGGGAAGAGAGACAGTGCTCTCTCTCTCTCTCTCTCTCTCTCTCTCCTTAATTTCTCTCTCTGTCTCCAGCCTTCCTTGCCTCCCTGTTCCAAATGAGTGCATGTAAAACAGACCAGTGCAGAATATAGTCTGTTATTTACATAAGCAAATAATAAAACAGATACGTCAACATGTGCTGTTTAAAAGTGTGCTTTTGAAATGGCCGTGAAAACCACAGAATCTCTCTCTCTTTCTGCCCCTCTCCCCTCTTTTTTGCTGGTAAATATTTGAGAAGCTAATTTGGAGTAGTTTCTGGGCATTTTATTTTAGTTCTATGGTGAGATGAACAGAGCAATGAGTGTCACCCTTGTGGAGGGGATTCGTGTGTGTATGTGTGTGTGTGTGTGTGTTTCAGGATTGTGTTCTTCCCATGACTCTTCACCGCTGGGTTGGTGACGGACAAGCTCGCCCCCTCAACTCCTCTGACTGTGCCACCACCTATTACACCTCTGTGTACACAGTCGCCTGCCTGTCTGCCCGACTCCCTCCCCTCCCCTGCAGTTTATCCTCCTCAATCTCAGTCCTATCTGACTCCTGCTCTCACCTCTCCATGTGACTCTTACCACAGAAAGTGCGCATGTGAGGTATACTTAACACTCCTCTCACTTATATCTCAGCAGGGTGTGTGAGGGTGTGTGTGTAAAAACTGTGTGCATAAGTTTACTTCTCCAGGAGAGATCCTTTAAATCTGTTTAGGGCAAAATGGTTCTTGCAGTTGCACTCAACAGCATGGACCCCTCAGAAGGCTGCATCTGGTTAGGGAACTGAGCCGCTTCATTGTCTGTGTGGGAGTGAAACGTGCAAACTCTTAAACACGTAAATACAGTTATGAAAGTTTATTAAAGGGACCACATAACAGCGCACCATCACACACACCCACAGATCACAGATAACCAACAGGAACACATGTCACACAGAACCCTTAAAAGTAGCGGCGTGTAAATCCTGAGGTTGTGTCATCTGCATGTGTCGACCAGTTCAGATGACTTAATCCCAAAGTCCTCCCTTAAACCCTTAGACCCTAAACCCTCAAAGACTTAATTGTCGTGATTCAACTTCACAATTGTCTTATTCATCACAATTATGTCTGTGAGGGTTCAAGGTTTAGGATTAAGGGATTTGGGGGGGGGCATTGGGATTCAGTCATCCTTTGCAGGTGAGTCCCCCAGAGATTTCCTCCGCTTCATTGGATGAGACGGTTGTGTCTCATCTAATTGTCATTAGACATTGCAAGATGACAAACAAGCGCTCATGTGTTTACTCTTATGAGTTGGAGGATCCAAAGCTTGGATTAGATTGGATTGGTGTTTAGATGGAGCATCAACTTACACGTGTGCGCACACACACACACAATTAACACTACAACTTATTATATAAATAATGTCACTGGAAGAGTGTGTGTGACAGAGGACTTAAGTGACCAAGGCCTTAACAGACATGCCAGAAGAACATTTGGTTCTGTGTGTTTAGGCATTAATGGATTTGCCGTCTTGAGAATTGCTTGCTTCTTTCACACCTGAGTAATAAGCCATTTCAAAGGTTGCTCTGCCGTAAGCAATATGACCATATACACATGTACACACATGTGTGCGCGCATGCCCACGCACACACACTCACACACTTCCTGGTGTTTTCCACATGAAACATGCTCGCCTGTGACTGTGTAACACTGTCAAGAAACACACATGGATCACACACATGAACACTTATGCACATGTCATAGTGTTCAGTCATTTAACCTAATTTTAGCTTGTCATTATGTTCAAAGTCTACTCTCGACCTTGGCTTCTTGTAAGGATGATAAATGGTGTCATGAACAGAACATAACAGCTATACATATGAGTACAGATATGCCAGAGTTTCAAAATCAGGCACCATATAAAAAGCAGTATTGCAGTACATGTTTATGTGCATATATTTCAAAGTCCTATATAAACTCCCCTTTCATACACGGACATCACATCACAGAACATTTGCAGAGCAACGGGTCCCAGGGAAACTTGCCGTAACACAGGCAAGGTGTATTTACGTCTGCACGCATGTACAGCGTGTGTGCGTAAGCATGATCCCATGTGTGCGTGTGTATAGTTAGTGGGGTCAACGTTCGTCCAGTTTGGGCCAAATGTTCGGGTCAAACCTGAGTCGGTTTGTGTGAGAGTGAGCGTGTTTTGTTTGTGTACATGTGAAAGTCAGCGCATGAAAGACGCCGAGTCCAAAGCCGCGTCCTCCCAACGCAATGAGTGTTTGCCAGGAGGAGAGCCGGTGGGTATACGACGTTCCCAGTGTGACCGGCTGGGAGGAGTGGCGGCCGTGGACAGAAAGGCATAACTGGCAGGGTGCGGTCACAGCTTACGACTGGTCTTGTGGATTACTTCAATTCCCAATTCAGCCGGAGACAGGGACTCATTCAAAGGCGACCGCGGAAGCACGAACTGCCACGAGGATACCCCCTTTGACAGCTTACTGTCAACCTCACGCCACCGGCTCTCCAGAGAGAACACACACACACACACACACACACGTGCGGCTGCTCGGGCTTATCGTTAAATAAATGGACTTTCCTGCTCGCGCTCATTTACGCGTTTTACTCCAGAGACTGAAGTTTCGAGGCGTTTGGCCACCGGACACTCGGTGTCACAGAATCTCCGCTTGGGCGACTTCTTTCCCCGTTACATGACTATCTTTGCGTTGTTTGCGAGCGAACGTTTTTACGCACCGATAATGACGCGGATCAAGGTGATACAGAATTAAAGGTTTTATCCTCCACCCCCACCAGCTACCCCGTGGGGGGAATAAGGAGGGGGACGAGGGGTATTTTCAAACTCCACGGCGACCTGTGCCACCTTACCACTCCCTACCGGAGTGCTCGGCGCTGAGGGTGGAATGCGGCTCCAAGTGCTTTTGGGGGTGTTCAGCGTCTGCGCCCTTGCTTTCTTACCTGAGGCGGAGGGCTGTGGACCGGGGAGGGGATATGGAAAGAGGCGTCCGCCGAAGAAACTCACACCCCTCGCCCTGAAGCAGTTTAGTCCAAATGTTGCCGAGAAGACGCTGGGAGCCAGCGGCAGATACGAAGGGAAAATAACACGGAATTCTGAGCGATTTAAAGAACTCACGCCTAATTACAATCCCGACATTATCTTTAAAGATGAAGAGAACACGGGGGCGGATCGGTTGATGACACAGGTGAGATTGCTTTGTTCCTTCACAACCATTCAAATGATCTTTCAAATAGTGATCCCCATGATTGATAACCGACCTGAGTGGCTGTTTGCCCTTTGCACGGTGCATGAATGTGTCCGTAACTTCGCGATCGATCTCTGGCTTTCACCCGACATGCAGCTGGGGAAATTGATTGCCGACAGCACCTGTTTGCACAACGTGATTAGACGTCAGTCAAGCAACTATAACCTCACCAGTGTCAAACGCTTAAGAACTGTTTACAACAAAACTAAAACGAGCTCGGTTGTTTTATGGTTTGGAAAAATGCGTAATTTAATTGTTTTTAAAATTGTTTTTTTTTTTTTTTTTTTACGAGAACAAAGGTGCTGCGAGTCACCTGACATTTTATAGGCTTGTGTGCAGTTCCTATTTTTTTTTCTTTTTTCCTCTCGTGAATCTGTGGTCATGGTCAGGGGTTATGATTCAAAAACGCTTGTTTTAGATGTATTTATACTGGGGATAAAAAATGTACCTTGGTCAATTCAGGAAGCACCCGTGAGTCAGCAGAGGAATAAATTAATGCACTTATATCCACTAATAAGGATGGTTATTCTTTTACAAATCTATATCATAATGTATCCTGAAACCGCCATATTTTCAGAGTCACTGTGCTTATGATCTGCAACATGTCAAGAGCAGAATTTTGAAATGCATTAGTAGACGCTCTTGGCGCGTTTGCGGGACCAAGGGTTAGGGTTTGAAGACTTCCAAACAGTCATGGAAGAATTTAAGCTGCTTGGCCTTGAAGCCATGGGAACAACCATCTCCGAACACTTGGTGACATGTTGCAAACAGATCCCAAGAAAAGCGTGTCAGAGGCCGCTATGAAACTCATATGGATGCGGGTCGTCAGCCTCTCAAGTTCAACGTGAACTCGTCTATTCATAACCCCGTAGCTCCACAAACAAATGTGGAAGGAGAGGAGAAAAAAAACTGATTATTTAGCAAACTGAGGAATGCATTTTGTGTATTTTGGCATTTTTACTCGGGGACTAGGGTTAGTTTCTTTCATGCTATTTTTTGCCTCCATATGGAAAATATCAAATTTGATGTTTAAGGCAAAGGATCCCCCACCCTTCGCCACCGCCACCCCTCCACGTCTCAGGCGCTCCTGATGCCCGTAGCAGAGTGCGCACCCGTAGCCACTCTAACGTTACCCCGACCGAGACTGACTGAAAGTGCGAGGCACTGGCATCTGCGACAGCTCCTTTAACGCCTCAAATCTAATTGGATGCTGAGCGTGTTTTGTCTGCGCCCGGAGGCCATAGTGCTCTGGCTGCCTCATGTAGAAGTGTGGTTGACTTGACTGCAGCTTGCATGGTAAACATCAGAAGGAAAAATCAGAGAGCGTATGAAAGCTTAGGCTATAGACCAGAGCAGCATTTTCTTTTCAGAAATGTATACGCTTACCTCGCTAAAGTTGTATAGTCTATAGTCTGCAGAACAATTATTCACTTTTTTTTCTTTGAAGGACCTCGGTGACCTATAGATGTGGTCTGTCTCATAGTTATGACAGAAACGGACCCGGCCTGTTGACTGGCAACTTAAACCAGCTGAGTCGCAACCGAATCAAAACATTCCCACAGATTCCCACAGTCTCTGTCATCTGGGTTTCCCGCTTTTCCCGAGAAGAGGAGGATGAGCCCGACTGACAGCCATTGCCATGAGTTAAGAGGCTCTCTTGCCGCACGTGTCGGCTCGTCCTCTGTCATTTCACATGATCCCCACATCTTTGATGCCGCCTTAATCTCTTCTTTTTCTCACTCCTCTCTCACCGCGTGTCTCTCTCCGTCCTCCTACACCTCTTCTCTCATAACCCCTCACTGTTTTGTGGTGTCTGTGTTTCGGTGGATTTTAGTGGTGTAGCCAACTCAGGTCGGTGGGTGTCACCATTAAAAACAAAAGAAGTCACCAAGTCACCACCATCCTCTCGAATTCTTTGGAATCTTCTCTCTTTTGGAGGTCTCTATAACTCAGTGGACCCACCTGAATGCTACCATCCTGCTATACCCCTGAAAATGTCACCTGTCTTCTCATACACTATCCACTGAACCTCTACCCAATTATGCTACTGTTCAAGTGTGTTGTGTGTGTTTGTGTATGTGTACCACCAAGTGAAGCTGCCAGTGTGCCTGCCAGTGTAGTTGTGTTCCCATCAGTATTTTGAAGTTGTGACGGTGCTTTTATGTTGCCGTGTTTCTCAGGGGAGTGTGAGTGAATGCTATTCTGCAGCTGTGAGTATGTGCGTGGGTGTTTGTTGTGCTTTCCTTCCACAGTATTCATTGTCTTCTGCCCAGTGTCTGTTTTTCCAAATGAATGTAATCTTGTAACCAGTTCATCATGGTTCTTTGTTGAAGTGTGTGTGAACATGTCTGAGTGTCTGTGTGTGTGTGTGTGTGTGTGTGTGTGTGTGTGAATGTGCATGTGTGTGTTTGTGTACCAAGGTATTCATTCAGTGCATCCCTGTGTTTCTGTCATCTCTTACCTGTTGCATTCTGTCTCATCTTACCCATGGTCTCACCCCCCTCAAACCCCCAACCCCACCACCCCCCACCCCCCCACCCCTGTCCCATGTTGGTTTGGTTCGATCCAACAGCGCTGCAAGGACAAGCTGAACGCGCTGGCCATCTCCGTCATGAACATGTGGTCTGGGGTAAACCTGCGTGTGACGGAGGGCTGGGACGAAGACGGCCATCACTCCGAGGACTCGCTGCACTATGAGGGCCGTGCTGTGGACATCACCACGTCAGACCGTGACCGCAACAAGTATGCCATGTTGGCTCGGCTGGCTGTGGAGGCCGGCTTCGACTGGGTCTACTACGAGTCCAAGGGACACGTCCACTGCAGCGTCAAGTCTGGTGAGTGTGGACCCCAGCTGCTCCACCTATGGAGTGGACCTGCACTGCATAGACAGACACATTGGAATAGATACAGGCCATGCATAGATGCACAAAGTGGGTTGCCCTCACAAAACTTTTCTTGATCACACATAATCACACTCATACACACACAAGTGGATTATAACAATAGAACTGACGATCAGAGGAAAAGGAAGAAGAACTCTTACGTGAGAGGTGTTCTTGTAATCGGCTGTTGTCCCATACCCATATGCTCATGGGTGTGTGTGTTAAGCCAGGGAGTGACAGTCAGGTAAACTGTGTCTTATAAAGTTTCTTTACAGCATGTGTTTTGTCTTTTGTTTGAGAGAATGTGTGTGTGTGTGTGTGTGTGTGGTGTGTGTGTGTGTGTGTGTGTGTGTGTGTGTGTGTGTGAGAGAGAGAGAGAGAGAGAGCTTGTGCTCTGTGGTCAGCTGTTGTTGGCTGGCGTGATGTAAGTGGCAGACCTGAGCACAGACAGACAGACAGACAGACAGACAGACAGACAGACAGGCAGGCAGGCAGGCAGGCAGGCAGGCAGGCAGGCAGGCAGGCAGGCAACTGCAGCAGCAGACCTCATCATTAGACCATTAGCACCTGCACAGTAGCTGGACTCCTCAGGGAACAAATTAAAGGCTGGATGGCAGGGAGAGGGACAGAGAAGGGAGGGTTTGTGGTAATGGCTCAACAAAAGAAAGAGGGCACGAGGAAGATAAAGAGAGACAGAGAGGGAGAGAGAGAGAGAAAGAAAGGAATAAAATGACAGAAAGAGAGTGTGTTTTGGGAGGGTTGTTCAGGGAGTGAATAGAAGAGTGTGTGTGTGAGAGAGAGATACACACTTCATACACAGATATATACACTTCACCCCTGGGCATAACTATTGTCATTTAGCTCCAACAGAGTTGGACAGCTGCTCAGTGCTAGCGTAGCATAGATTAGCTTAGCATGTCCCAGTTTATGTCAGGAAGGCTGAGTTATTGTTGTCTCCTCAGACTCTGAATTAAAAACCTTTTCATTACTAAGTTCTAGGAGTAGGAAAAAAACAATTCCTGCAATGTGTTAATTTGGGCATCTGGCTGGTTGGGTTTTGTTTTTGTCGTCGGTCCTCTTGAGGTGAGCTTTGACGAACTCTGATGGTAAAGGGTGACTGGGCCTTTCTTTTTTCTATACAAATATGCCCGTATATGTGCACATTATAAACCAAAATCAAAAAACACAGCAGCAAAAAAAGAGGGACAAACAAACATCTCTAGTTGGCGTCCTACTTCCACAGACATTAGTCACCTCTCTGCCTGCCCCCACAAACATGTGACAAACGGTTCCAAAGTGCTCATTTTTGGTCAAGTGTTTCAGACTGGGTTTTTGAGGTATTTGGACTATTTACTTTATCGCAACCCCTCCTACCATTCTCACACTGACTGTGGCAACTTCTACCACTTGGGCTCTCATTTTTTTTTTTTTTTCTTTTCTTTTTTTTGTCTTCTTCTTCTTCCTCTTCTTCTTCTCCCCCATTGAAGAAGGAATTGTGCGATGTGTGTTGAATGTTATGTGGTGTGAGTGGCTTTGTGAGGCTCACACACACGCACACTGTTATCTGAGGCCCCTGATAGAGAACAAACACCAGAGGTGCTCGCTGTCTGCAGCGCCACTAACCAAAGTCCTACTCGCAGAGTAACACACAGGGACGGAGCAACACACACACACACACACACACAGAAACACACACAAGCTGATAAACACACATAAAGTTTTCGCACAGTTTTCTCTGACGCCTCTTCTAGGGCATTATCCAGGGGTTTGTGGTGAAGCACTCAGGTTTATGTCCAAGCCAGCATGACTCACTCAGTCACAAACCAGGTCATGGTGTGTAGGCCTACGGTGGCGTGGCTCCCGACAATGAAAACATACATCTCCAAAGGTGCATGAGTTTACGTTACGTAATATATGACTGGAATTTTGAAGGTATTGTTTTTGTTGTTTATTCAGTGCAGTTAAATATGAAAGGCTTGGCTAAACAGCAGTAATGTGTGTGTTTGGGTGTGTGTGTGTGCATGTATGTTTGTAACGCACCTCAGATTCAGATGGCCTGGGAGAAGAGAGAGGTACACAGAGAGGAGGAATTACTGGACATTAAAGGCGATAATCTTGACACCTATCCGTCTCTCTCTCTCTCTCTTCCCCTCTCGCTCTCTCTGTCTCTCTCTCTCTCTCTTACACACACACACACACACACATTACCTCCCTAACAGTCTTTAATGTGTGTGCTCAGCCCTCATTAGGGTTCCTGGGGTAAACAGCAGCCCTGATAATCTAGTGACGGGCCTGACAGGCATGACCACAGGCGTAAACAATTCTGGCTTCCTTGATCACAGTGGTGTAGGGGCTGGTGTAGGTGTCTGAGGTTTGCCTTCTGACAGGAGAATGTGGAAACGACAAACAGCTTTGGAGCCAGAGTCCACGTCATATAGATAGGTTTGGAGCAGTAGTCCATAGCAAAGTGTTGATTTGCTTGTGAGTGCGTTGCATTCCTGTGTTGCCCCATGCCAGTGGGTGACATTCTTGTGGCCATTTCTCTGTGTGAATGTGAGAGTGGAGTCGTGAAATGGTTAAAAGTGAGTTTAGATGGTGAAATTGAGAGAAAGAGAGAGAGAGAGAATTCATGAGAGCGGGAGAGTGTGAAGGGCTCAGGCGAATGGCAAGAGAAAGAAGGACAGGGAGAAAGGGAGTGAGCGAGAGAGAGAGAGCGAGAGAGAGAGACGCACAGAAAGGTAGAGCGGGTTGAGAAAAGTGTCTTGAGATGATTAACTTGGACTCCTTTGTTTTCCAGACAGTCGGTCCAGTCCCTTGTTCCTGTTTTTTCCCTCTCCTCTCGCCCTTCTTCCCTCCTTCCCTCTCAGAGCTCTTATCAGGGGCTCATGTCTTATCACCTGGCCTTGGTACCTGCCTTTGCCAAATATTTGTCTTAGGTCTACCTGAGACTTAAGGGCAGTCCGAGACATTCTTTCAGTGGTTCAGGCTTGGTTGCTTTCCATCCTCACACTAGTAACACACACACACACACACACACATCCACAGGAACAGGGATTGAATCATTTGAGTTATTTATTAGCCTTTACTGCATTGGGATCTCATAGAATGGAGAACAAAGTTGAGTTAAAAAAAAAAGAAAAAAATAATTACACACACACACACACACACACACACACACACACACACACACACTTGATCCTAGCTCTGCTTCTGCCACTGTTGGTCGTTTGTATTTGATGTGTGTTTGTGTATGTTTACAATCAGTATTGATTTGTGTGTGTGCACAAGGAATGAAGGGAGAAACGGAGCTGTTAAATTTAACTGCAGGTTGTAATTCTGAGAACAGGGAGTATGTCAGATGTACATGGTTGTGTAACCAGTGATAGTGTGTATAGACACTCAGTTAGTTGGATTAGTTGGATTTAGTTGGATTATTCAACCCAGCATTTATACAGATTTGAGTGTTTCAAAGTGTAAAATAATATTAAGATATTATAATAATTCTATTCTTTCTTTTTTTCTGCTTTTTTTTTCCTTTCTCGCTCTTTTTTTCGTCTATTTCCTTTATTGCAACTTTCTAGAACACTCAGTGGCTGCAAAGACCGGAGGTTGTTTCCCGGGCAACTCCCTGGTGACGTTGGAGGGTGGGGTTAAGAAGATGATGCGCGACCTTCGACCTGGTGAACGTGTCCTCGCGTCATCCGGGAACGACGGCAGCGGTGAGCTGCTCTACAGCGAGGTTGTCACCTTCCTGGACCGCCAGCCTGATGCCCGAAAAAGCTTCTACACACTGGGCACGGCGCTGGGCACCAACCTCACCCTCACAGCCGCCCACCTAGTGTTCGCCACGCCCCCAGCCGACTGCTCACGGAGTGCGCTCACAGAGGCCTTCGCAAGCGATGTGCGGCCCGGACAGTGCGTCCTCACCACCTCTGATGTCGAGGAGGAGGAGGAGAAGGAGGCCCATAGGGGGCGCCTGACACGAGTCACGTGGGTGGAGGTCCGCGAGGGCACGGGCGCGTTCGCCCCACTCACGCGCCACGGGACGCTGGTCGTGGACGACGTGTTGGCATCCTGCTACGCCTCAGTAGACCAGCAGTGGTTGGCGCATTGGGCACTGGCCCCATTGCGTGCGCTGCACAGACTGGCAGGGTCGGGTTCAGGTGCTGGGACAGGCACACACTGGTACGCCCGACTTCTGTACTGGGTCGGGTCAGTCCTTCTGGACCCGTCACACTTTCACCCCTGGGGGATGGCAGCCGCCGCCGGATGAAAAAACGCAGGAATAGAGAGAGAGAGAGAGAGAGAGAGAAAAGATGGAGAGACAGAGTGTAAAGAGGAGAGATACTGAGAGACTGCACGAAGAGACTCAGTAATTGAAATCCCATAGCGATGGACTAAGATACGGAAAGAAAAGAGGAGTGTGAATCATAGTAATATGACAGAGTGATGGACTCCAGAAACAGAGGTGAAAGGTTAAGAAAAGAATAAAGGAACACAAAAGGTAGAAAGGAGATGTAATTGTGTGTTAGTCACAGTGAGTGGGGGGACAAAAGGACACATTGTCAATATGTCAATAAGGTGAAAGAGAGGGCAGCCAGTTGTGTGCTGGACTGTGGGGCCCCAACCAGATGCCTGACTCAGGGGCCTGTCCTCCTGACCCACATCTGGGTTTAGTCAAACATGCACCAGCCCCTCTTTAAAGTCAGATCCAGTCAAGGGCAAACACACCCACACACACACACACACACACACACACACAGGGAAGAGGCTCACTGGAGTTTTTGTTTACCATTGACGATTTCTCACAGCTGATTTTTTTATATATACAAGGGTTATCAATATGGCTACAATGTGTGTGTGAATACTGCTGTTGCTTGTTGTTGTTTATTTGTCATTTGTTTATTTGTTGATTTCTAGAGGGGTGTACCAAAAAGCAGCTGACTTATCATTATTATTTTTTTTAACTCAGCTGCTCTATGGGTGTCTGATTTTGAAGCCCCTGGAGAGTTCAAGGCTTCCATTCAATAGTCTACACTGGAAGGCAACTGCTTACACACACGCACAGACAAAGCTTTTTTTTTGTAAACTGATATGCATGCAGACACAAATGATGAAGAAAAAGGAAATACTCATTCAAAGTTCATCACTCCAAGTTACTCAACCACAGACAGTAGCCCACAGTATTTAGCCCTATGGTAAATAGTTTTACGCAGCAATGAATGCCAGTTAACTGAGGATAATCACTTAGGTTCTCCCAGTGGACTTGTATGGAGAATCTGGGAGATGCTATGTGCTATGATACTAACCTGCGATAAGTAATTTATACCGTTCAGAGGTCCAAATAATAATAATAATAATAAAAATAATAATAATAATAAAAACAATCTTTTGTAGCTTTTAGCTGTTAGCATTTCTGCAATGGGTCGAATGAAGAACCGAGAGGCTTCCAGCTCTTTTCTTTTATTTATCCTGGGAAAAGAACAAACAGCAGGCCGGAACGTTCCATGTATGTTCGAATCTGATCTGGTCTGGATCTGGCAAAGGGATTAGGACCAGAATGACTCCATTCTGCTGACAGCTGCTATCAAGGAAGGATCGAGTTAGGGGTTGTTGAGGGAGTGTAAGTGAGATGTCCTCACAGGTCAACAGAATATTTATGCATTTCTATAATTCTCATGTTGTCAGTCGTCTGTTGTTGTAGGGGGCTGAAAACTCATCAGAAAAACATGTGTATATAGTTTTGTTGTGTTTTGTCATATATTTAATGGTTGAGGTGTGTCTTGCTGTGTTGTACACCTGTCTTCAGAGTTCCAAGTGCGCAGAACACAACACCTGTGTTAAGCCCTCTGACATTTCCCGTTGCTATGGGAGTGATGTCAGTTACGTGTGTTTTGTACAGTCCTAGCTTCAACAGTAAGACTCCATTTTTCACTCTCTTTAAGGCATTATATTCTTTTTATTGAGAAAAGATGTCAAAATGATATATTGTTTTAAAAAGTAAAGTATTTAAAGATCTATTTTTCAAAATTAAAAAATGATACAAATTCAGTGTTGTGTGTTTCATACATCTGCATAGTGGAACTGTAGGCTACCGCAATCAGATTTGAGTAGTATAACAGTCGCACAAGCAACAACATCCCAAAGATAGACAGGTCTTCACATTGCCCACAAAGACCTGGTTTGATTCTGACTCGTAATCATTTACCAATACACCCAAACCCCTTCTCTCTTTCCCATGCATCATACCAATAATTACACACTTAAAAATAAATCCTCTTCAAAGATTTATCGCAGTTCTCCATACCACACGCTTTCTGCTGAGGAACAATTTATTTACATTTTTCCAACTGGACTGACCAGCTAACTGTACCTCTCTGTGCAGTTCTGAAACCACAGACACCCATCCTCCAAGGAAAGAGTGCGTTCTTATTCTTTTACAGAAGTATACCGTGTGACCTATACTTTTTAAATATAGTCCTAGTTTGTTTTAGGACTCTGTCTTCCAGTAAACCGTCTATTACAAAGAACCAACCGACAGTCAGACAGTCAGTTTACAGAATTAATTCACCCATAACGCTACAGAGAGACTGAGGTAAGTGAAGACGAAGTCATACACAAACAATTACAGTAAGTACTGCTCCTGTCTCATTACTCATCAGGCCTTCTGCACGGACTGCAGTGGAACAAGAGGACAAGCGGTGGACATCCAGTGGACTCTCGCTATGTGGCCCAAAGCATTTATGGGTATTTAGTGTACATGGCACTAGGCCCAGAGAGAGAGAGGTCTTTGCTTCCAAGGCTGCTGCCACACCTGCTGCTGTTGCTTTGGGGGGCCACCAGGGGGCATCTTACACTTACACCCTAGCATCAAAGAGACAAGCAAGACATGCATGCCTTACAGGTACATATACACACACACACACATAAAAGAGGGGCACTCAGAACCACATAAAGCATTACAGGTACATAGACACACACACACACACACACACACACACTGGCAATTTCATTAGGTACAACTGTTTATAAATGTGACTATATAATCAGCCAATCACTTGGCAGCAGCTTAGGAGGTAATTTATGATGATGATCTGATCTGAAGTTGAAAAGTGATTTTAGCGATTTTGAACATGGCATGGGTGTTGTTGATAGCTGAAATCCTCAGGGATTGTAGGGCGGTGGTAGAATTGCGGTTAAGGAACCTGGTTAGCACACCTGTAGCTAAACTGAGGATTCACATCCTGGTTGCCACCGTTGTTCCCTTAAGTAAGGCATGCTCTAGGGGAGACTGGCCCTGAACTAATTGATAGTTGAAAAAGTGTCTGTTAAATGCATACATGTAAATTCTCTCGTAGAAAACACTGCTAGTTTACAGAGGATGTTCAGGAAAAAAGATCAAATATCCAGCAAGCAGTTCTCTGCAGGCAACCTCCTTGCCCAAGGTCAGAGAAGAATGACCAGACTGATTTTGGCTGATAGAGAGGCATATAACCCCTTGTTTGGTATGCAAAGGAGCATCTTCAGTGATTGTACTCTAATTCAATAGAAGCCCGTCATTGTACACATCCCTCTACTCTGGCTGCCATTCTCCATGATCCTTTGCTCAGTTGACCAGTAGGCCAGAGCTCAGTAATGTCTAAGACTAAGGAAGACCAGTTGAGGAAATGAAATTGGTGTTACTTGTGTGTGTGAAAGACTTGAACTTCCATGTCAGGTATTTTGGGCACTGATGGGCACATGTGGTTATTTGTGTGGTACTGAGAGTGCTGATTGAGTTGGGGTGAGGTGAGAGGGGTGGTCTGGGAGCCTCAGCACCACGGACAGTTCCAGTGAGTACTAGCCTACCTCTCCCTCTGCACTGCTCCGAGAATCACACCCCGCACTCTTACTACACTGCCCCCTGCAGGACAACACAAACACTATCAACTCACACAGCAAACAACAAATGTTTCTGTTGGCAGATGAATTATTCCTGCACAGGGTTGCTGAAACTGCAAATAGCTTCAGACACCGTTATTTGCAGTCAAAGAATTAGATGAGCTGTGCTTCTTAGTGAGTATATACTTAGTATATTTACACAATATTACATAATCTTATTAATGTATAAATAATGTTGCTCTTACAGCTCCCCCTGAAATACATTCAACATATTATGTAACATACATCCCCTGCATTATATATATATTGGTGTTTAACTGCAGGGCGCATCTGTTGTTCAGGACACCACCATTTTTTATTATTCTGTATTTGTGCACCTGTACATTCTAAAATCATTATGTTGTTACTCGTTACTGCCATCTTCTGGCCATAAGTGGACACAGCATGTCCAAAGGAAGCCAATGCATGCTTCTGAATTTCTTTGGAAAGAAAGAGGAGAAAAAAGACATGTGTGTGCATGTAGGTGGTAGGATGGGATGACATATGTTGCAGTGGGTCATGAGGACACTGAGGACTGAGATAGACAAAACCACTTGACTTTGACCCCTTCTATCTCTCTAATGCGCTGAATCAAGAATACTGAATAGCAGTGTTGCCCTTTACAGAGGCCTACAGTCACATAAGTGCATTTCTTGTGACTTCCACAGTAACAATAGTTGACTCCCAATAACTCATCAAAGCCTGAAACCTCAAAGATTTTACTGGTATGATTTGACTTCATGATGGCTGATTCATGCCAGTTAAGTTAATGAGGGTTAAGGGCTTAGGGTTAAAATGGGCATTGGGATTTAATTATTCTGCGTCCCTGACTAGAAGGGATACGCGGTAGGTCAAGTCTTGCAGATTCATGCTGGTACAGTTACAGAATTGAAAAAAAACTAAAGCAGAGGGAGGTTTGGGGGGTCTCCCCACCAATATAAGTCTTAATTTTCAGAGTAGATCGTTTGGTAATGTTACTAGGCAACCCAAATAAATGCAAGATTTTGGCATCCGGCCGCACGTGTATCCCTTTTAGACGTAACCTTATTCTACTATACAGTCAGTAAATTTGTCATTTCCTGTGTGGGTGAAGCCACTTCCTGTCTTTCAGGGGGCCTGCAGACATAGAAAGGGACAACCCTCAGATAAGGCAGTTCCAGGAGTCTCCTGACCGCATAGGGAGGCTCATATGCGACATCTCTATCCCAGTGGTCCAGCCTACTGTCAGCCATCACTATCATTGGTCTCCCCCTCTCTCCCTCCACCCTCGTCAGGCCTCTCTCTGCTAGACTACCTGTGGGCCAGAGGGACAGTGTTAAAGAGGCCATGTGTAGTCTTGTATTTAGCTTCAAACATTCAAATATGACTTAGAAAATAACAACAGAATGTAAAGAAGCAACCACTTCCTCTTAAATGTAAAAAAAGTCTACATACAGTCTTTCCCAACTATCAACTTATATAAATATAGCAAGCATGTCGGCTGGCACTGGGGTGTCTCTCTTGTATTACCACTCTGTGCCACATGTGGTGCTTCATTAAATAAATACAATGCACGTAGTGTGATTGCAACGATAATGGTGGATTCAGGGCATAATGAGTCTACAGAAATTCTGCACACAACTCCTATAATATATATAGAATATCCACACAGAGCCAGAACAGTGAGAGTGATGAACATGAGCGTGTTGTGATGCTGCTAGGGTAACAGTGTTGTGATGTTGCTATGGTAACGGTACTGTGATGTTGCTCAGGTTTACCAGAGACAGAGTTGTCCATCAAGAAAGCCATGAGGAAGATGAGGAGCATGGGTAAGGTCAGCACAGACCGCAAGAAAACATCAGCACTCAAAACTCCTGAAACACAAAGATGTATCAGTGCTCATCTCTGAACACACACACACACACGCACACGCACACGCACACACATACACATACACACACACATACTCAAATGAATGAGTACATTACTGTAGTTACACAAACGCATGCTTCCCAGTTTCAGAAAAAAAGACAAAAATACAATTAAGACATGCTGACTAGCCTACCTGTAAACAGAACTTCAGGCTGGAGACGGAACCATCGTGGTAGAACCAGGGCCATGAAAATGGTGAACCCAATATTGAAAATGTTTCGTCCCGAGTCTATGTGCCCATACTGGAAATAAGTCACCCCTGTTGCTAAGGCAACAGAATAGGTCACACACAGGACGGCACCTGGAAGAAGTTGTCAATTATACATTAGCAGTTAACAGTTAGCATAACAGTTATGCTTTGCAGTTAGCATTGTGTAGTTGTAAATAGCATTCTGCAATTGTAAATCAGACTAAGCAGAGGGGGTGTTTGAAGACTAAAACTTGCTGCTGAACTTATAACTGCAAAGAAAGTATGATTATCTACATCTTTAGTCTGTTCTTCAGGGCCCTCAAGACAACATACAGAGAGAAAGAGAGACGGAGAGAGAGAGAGAGGAGAATCACCATAAATGACCAGTGGGACAGAAGACAGGAGTACTATTAGTCTGGGGGACAGTCCCAACGCCAGTCCCAAGATGGCCGCCAGCTGCACTGTCCTCCTGGAGCCACACTGAGAGGAGACAGACATGGTGGCGGTTAAAGAGGCAGTCTGTAATTCTGATCCAGCACACCCTTAATTAACGGTAGCTTCAGTGAGTTGTCATTGAGTCTTCTAGTGGCCCTTCCAGTGTACACTCGAAAAACAACAGGCACTTACTGTACCTCCACATGTCTGAGCTCAAAGCTTCAGGCAATTAGTTCTTTAGTGTTCTGAGCTTAACACTGAATTGTGTCTTACTAATCAGTAGCAGCTTTTTTGTGCATTCATGAACAAATGACATTTGACTGAGGCGACTCCTACAAATGACCCCAATGACCTCTGTGTTGACCCCTGTGACTTCACCTGGCTCAGCTCCAGGGTACAGGCATTGGGCACACTGCTGGCTAGCCCCAGCGGTGACCCCAGCAGGGCTGAGGTCAGGGTGGCCAGGCCCTCGATGAGGAGGCCACGGTTGCAAGCGTGGGCAGGGGGGTGCGGGGCCTCCAGAGGCCGGGAGCTGAGGCTGTACACTGACATAGAGCTGCAGGCAGAGGCCAGGGCTGCTGCCATACCAGCTGCTGTTGCACGTGGAGACAACAGGGGGCGCCACACACCTGTGCACCCATATCAGAGGGACGGGGACACAGAGGCAAGCACACATTAGTTATAGAAAGACAGTGAATACACACACACAAACCAACAGAATTAGGTGAAAGCACACACCAAAATGCACATACATACAGTATGCACACTCACAGTTATACCAAAAAAAAGTGTGAAGCATGACAGATTGAGAGAGAGTGAGGTGAGACTTCCTCTGATGAGCTGTAACTGCAGTAATTACCTCGCTCAGCATGTCATTATCTCGCATACACACACACACTCACATCACATACAATAAAACACACACACACACACTCACATGGAAGCATGCACACACTCAAACACACAACCACACCTGTGTGAGGGAGGCTGATCCAGGGAAGAATTCTGGAGTCTGTGAGAGATGGCCCAGAGGAGAGGACTGTGTGTGTGTGTGTGCCGTTAAGCACTTGTGGAATGGTGCCGTTTTGGACGCTCAGGACTGGCAACAGCTCAGAGAGTGTGTGAAGTCTCAGATGCCCAGAGAACTCCAGCAGAGCACAAACACCCCACACAGTGAGCATTGGGAGCAGCACCTATGCATGTTCACACACACACAGGTGCACATATATCAGCAAACATATACAAACATGATGAATGTGTATAAGTTTTTGTGCAAGTGTGTGTGTGCGTGTTTGCACAAGTGTGCTGTGTGTATTCACAGGCAACATGCTGTAGAATGGGAACTTGGTAAAACAAGGAAGGCCAGGGAGGGACAAGGAACGCAGATGCTGTGAGAGAACCACCATGAGGAATACTGCCCTTTAGACAGAAACACACACACACACACACACACATACACACACACACACACACACACACACACACACACACACACACAAACATAGTCACTTAACACACTTGGTTAGACTGAAAAATAAGTAGATATAACTTAATAAAAAGTTATAACTAAGTAATTTGTGATGTGTGTGTTTTGTACATCTGTATGTATGTGTGTTTGTATGTGTGTGTGTGTGTGTGTGTGTGTACTCACAGAACTGTGATTCCCCAGTGGTCAGAACAGAGCAGTGCTGCCTCGCTGTAGATGGAGAGGCCCAACACACACAGCACAGGAGCCAGCACTAACGGCCCACAGCGCCTCAGACACACACCACCCAGCCCACACACACCAACACACACCTGCAGCAGCCCCGCAGACACCACCATACCCTGGAGCTGAGCACGCACACACACACACACACACAGAGACACACACTTTCAATGAAGGAGTCAACAAATGCTGCACAGTATGCATCTGGATGCTACTAGTAGTGTTGTAGTGGGATGAGAGGGGTGGTCAGGGAGTGTCAGCACCATGGACAGCTCCTGGTGAGTAGCCTACCTCTCCTCTGCACTCATATGGTCAACACAACCTTCCGTCTTGCTATACTGCCCCCTGCAGTCCTCTTCACTTCCTGCAGGATAACATGAACACTTCTACTAAGTGGAAGAAAACAGGCAAGGTGATGATGTCAGTGGTACAGATGACAGCACATCTCTAGACCCCTACTTTCCCCCAGTATGTCATTGCTCAGCAATAACAATTAAAAGGATGGATATGTGTATCCATCCTTTTAAGTGTTTTTACTTTTACCCAAGTGTTCGATGTACAGCAATCCTTTTGGGATGTAAGAATGCCTATAGCCTGCCCATGCCTTATTATGCAATCCCGCTTGAGTGTGATCTCCTTACTGTGCTAGTCTGGATTTGATCTCATTAATCTTGTTGTCTCTGGAGGCTTTTTTACCGGATCCAATCAGCAAACAGAGGGAGGCATAGAATGCTATCTATTAAGGCAGGCTATCAGTCAAGGGCTGATCCAATCTTTTTACTTAAACACCTCCAACAAGCAGTTGTTTCTCATTACTGAATGGCCAAACCCTCTGTGCAAAACAAAGTGTAGAGTGAGAGGCTGGATTTAGTACCAAGCTAGCATGCCTATGCAGTGGAGGAGTCAGCTGACTGCTTAGACAAATTCTCTGTAATCAGTGTATATGTGTGTGTGTTTGTGTGTGTGTGTGGGGGGGGGTTGGAAGTGTGTGTGTGTGTGTGTGTGTGTGTGTGTGTGGGGGTGGGGGGGTGGTGTGTGCGTGCTAGTGTGTATGTGTGTGTGTGTGTGTGTGTAGGTGGGTGGGTGCTAGTGTGTGTGTGTGTGGGTGGGTGGATGTAACTTACTCACCTGTCCTAGCTGAGAGCAGGACCAGTGCAGGGACCAGAAACTCTAAAGATGGAGCCTGAACTAGAGGCAAGCTGAGAAAAGCATGTTAGTGACATGTTAGTGCTTTTGGATCTTTGTGTATTTGATCTGCACACATGGTTGATCCCATTGCCCGTTGCCTTGTTTTGTACAAATGTTGCAAAGCAGCAAACAGTAATAACACAATTCTAAAGTAGTCATATAATCTACATAATTACAATAAAAACAGGGATAGATAGATACATGCTACTGTTATGCTACTAGAACAACAACAGTAGCAAATCATCATAACAATAATCCATATACAGGTAAAATGTCTGACCAGGAGCCCACGCAGGTGTGCAGGAGAGTGGCGAGGGCAGAGGCAAAGAGCAGAGAGGCCAGGTGTTGAGCCCTCTGGGACTCTGTCCACTGGAGACTCTTCTGGAGTGTCCCCACTGTCAACACCAACAACGAACACTGCACCAACACATGCTGGGGGAAGAGAGAGAGAGAGATAGAGATAGACAGACAGAGAGAGAGAGAGAGAGACAGAGAGAGAGAGAGAGAGAGAGAATGTTATACAATTTGATTCAATTGAAATGTAAAGTTTCCTTTCATTTTAGGGTACTTTCAAGTTTAGTTTCTTTCATGTTTTCATTACATGCTTTTATTCATGTTCATGAACACGTTTAATGCTGTAAGTTTCCTGGTTTAACCCAAGATAATTTAGACATAAATATTGATGTTGATTTGGTTAACTTAGTTAGCCTTACAAGCAAGAATATAACATGTATAGTGCATAGTCTGGCCATGACGAAATATGGGGCGAAATTAGTGGTGTTCTTTCAAACTGCCTCTGCACGCTGATAAGGGTACATCTAGGCAACTCTGTATAAGCACTGAGCAATGTGATTGGTCTGGCCAAATCTTGGAAGAAGACCTCCAAAAGCCCTGTGGCTCGTGGCTAAAGCAAAACTATTTGCCACTGCTATGATTTGTCTAGATTTCTAGGATATAACTATGAATTTAAGGCCATAAGTTTACTTTTTTCTTTTTGTTTTTGATGATTATTTGTCTCCTTTCAAACGGATATTGTATTGTATCTTGAATTTCAGAGAGAGAGAGAGAGATTATATGTTGAATTTCAGAGAGAGAAAGAGAAAAGAGAGAGAGAGAGAAGGAAAGATAGGGGAAGCAAAGAGAAGTCAGAGAGACATGAGAGGAGGCATGAAAAAGGTTATAAAAGGTTGGAAAATGTATTTCTCTTAACCAATGAGTAAAATGACTCACAAACCCTCTTGCACTACCTGTCAAGGACAGATGGGAGATGATAGGGGGTGGTGGTGGCGTAGCAGTTAAGGCACCTGACTAGCATGCTGGTAGCCTGGAAAATTGTGGGTTTGAATCTCAGCTGCCACTGCAGTGCCCTTGAGCAAGGCACTTGACCCTAAGTCTCTAGGGAGACTGGTCCTGATGTAATTGATAGCTGACAAATGTAAGTCGCTTTGGATAAAAGCATCTGATAAATGTAAATGATGGGGTGAGTGGGAGAGAGAGACCATGGAAAAAAAGGAAAAGATGAACAGATTTTGAAAAGGGAGAGGAAGGGGGGTGACAGGTAAAGGAGTGAGAGAGGGAGTAACAATGGAGAGGAAGGTGGAGAAATACAGCATTGAAAAAGTCAGAATCTGTTCAATCAGTCCATTTTTAAATGCTGGGTCATGTTGACTTAAGCATTGTCCTGCATAAAAGCCATCATTACACACACACCCCTTCGTAGACACATTTCTTTCCATTTATAGGTTTGTATTGCAGTAGAACTATTCAGAAGTTTTTGAAACTGACTTCCTTCAAAGATCCCTTCCTTTTGCTCTCTGTGTTCCGTAACCATGGTTATTTCTTTGGCTTGGCCTCTATCACATTGTTTAGGCCTTGTAGTGCCAAGAACATTCTCCGATTGTAGTGTCAGCATCATTTTTCACCCTTAGTACCATACAAAATAGCTTCCTTGCAGACCTGACAAATTCTGTGTTGTGTGGTATGAATGCAATGCCTTACCTGTAGCATTGACACTGTGGTCTGTGATGCCCTACCTGTAGTGCCAGGGCCAGACTGAGCACCGGCGGTGGGCACATGTCCACCCTGCGGCTCCTACTCCACCAGGTGCCCACGGTGCCTACAGGGCCAGCCTCAGAGACGTCTGTCCTCTGCTTGTCTGAAACCATTTCTCCTTCCACCCTGCTGTTTGGCCACGCTTCCTCGCTCTCTTTTGCTTTCCAGCTGGTCATCTGTTCCCTAAACTCTGGGAAGTTTCCAAAATCAGCACCGTTTAGTTTACAAAAGGATCCTTGTCTGAAAAGGTGAGGCCAGCTTCATCTTCAGCTCCACCGATGCGTGCCGTTGTCACATACACATGTGGGTGTTGTGACATACACATGTGGACAAACTCACACGTGACTGACTACTGAGTTAGCAGAGCTGATTTCCACGCCTCTCTCTATTGTCCTGTCAGTCTCTTGCTATTATTGTTTCTGAGTCCACTCTCCCCTGGCTGGGCCACCAGTAGCCTCACCTGTCAGTCTGCTCTTTGTCTAACCTTTAGCCCGGAGGTTACGTAACAGTTGGTGGTTGGTTGATGATTACAAAGAAACTTTTTCCTTAATCATTACACTCAATCACTCACCCACTCTGACTGGCCAATAACTCTAGCAGGTTGCTTAAGATTAGTGAAGGCTTCTGTTTACTTAAACACTGACTGAGGAGGAGTTTAGAGAGATGGGAGCCATAATTTTTCTGAGAAGTGCCTTATCTGTCATCACCCATTTTCTGTGTCTCTGTAGTTTGTAAGACAACATGCCTGAAGTCCACCTCTCCTTCCTGTTATTCAAGGTTTGAAGCAAGTTATATTTTCATGGTATGTAACTGCTGAATGGTATTTAAAAGTAACAATTTAACCTCAAATCTCATAGTAACCTGTAAGATCAATCACTCGTTGCCAACTCTGACATCTTCATTGAGGTGGGTCGGATCTAGTTGCCTGATGATTTGCTTCAAAAAAATTGGTTAGAGAGGAGAGAGAGAGAGAGTGAGAGAGTGAGAGCTGTTTGAGGGGCGAGACCCCGTTGTTTATTAGCACTGTTTGGACAGCAGTGTATAAGGGGACAACAGAGGAGGAGAAGAACACCCATGGCTTCAAATACAGGACAGGACAGCATCCCATCCCTTAATCCCAAAACATACAATTTTAAAATAAAAATAAATAAAAGTTACAGAGAAGACAATTTCACACACATACACACTTTTAATGTGAGTCTATGCATGCACCTGACACATTCGTACTTCTACAGATATGTACACAGAGATATGATATACTGATTTGTTTTATACTATTTACATATAGCCTAACAAATGACACAAATTTCACAGTACTTATATGTACCAACACGAAAAACACCAGCAAGAAAAATAAAGAAATCTTCTAATGTATCTAGTATATATTTATATATATATGTTGATACGTCTGTCCATAAGCAATCCCATCTGCTTGTACAGACAATTTTTTTCTCACATGTGAAGTTCCAAATAAACACAGAGTACTTCGTTTTCATTGTTTTTTTTTTTCTTTCTTTTTTTGCAAGTTCAGGTTAACACCACTTACAGATGTTGAATAGGCAAAGTTAATATTTCTTGGGAACTTCCTAACCTTAATTCGCAACCTTTGGAATCCATCCCTTCTGTGCGACACAATTAATCATTGGCTGACTGTGATGCCTGTCTTAACAGAAGCATCCTAATTGGCTCATATAGCCAGACAAGGATGCAATTTCAGTCATTCATTGCATAGCCCAGGAGTATCGCTGAGACTGCTGCCTTCACATATTAAGTAATAATCTGACGCCGTGATAGCTATTAGAACGTAAAGCTAGCCATCAGCTAGCGTAGGTACTCTACAAACGAATAAAGCTAGTCATCAGCTAGCTCAGGTACTCTACAAACGAATGTAAAGCTAGCCATCAGCTAGCTAAGGTACTCTACAAACGAATGTAAAGCTAGCCATTAGCTAGCGCAGGTACTCTACAAACGAATGTAAAGCTAGCCATCAGCTAGCTCAGGTACTCTACTGGGTTCACTACAGCAGCTTAAGGTTGCTCTGAGTCTCACTGCATCTCCCCTTGAGATCAAAAACATCTGAGAAGCAGTGTCACACCTGATTTAAGAAGCAGAAACTGGCTGATATAAAATCAAGCAAACACATGTATACACCAACATACAGCACGCCTCTCTCTCTCTCTGTCACCCCCCCCCCCCCCCCCCACACACACACACACACACACACACACACACACACACACACACACACACACACACACTTTCTCACAGCCTAGCTGTTACAGGTAAATGGTGTGAACATGGTCTGATCATTGAACTCTTCTATAAGTGAAATATATTGGCAGGGAGAGAGAGAAAGAAAAAAAATGTTTTTTTCTGATACTGTACCATAAAGCCTGGGACCTGGCCTCAGGTTACTATGGCAACAACAGGGAGCTTAACCTAAACACCTAGTAGATTGGGGTGGAGTTATGTGAAGGGGAGGGCAGGTTATAAGTTACAAAACGCTTCACACACAGAGAGGGCAAACTCTAACACAGGGTCAGAAACCACACCATCATGGCACATAGACATGACCACCCCCCCTCCCCACCCCCAACACACACACGCACACACACACCCCTCCTCACATAATTCACAGATATTAATATCAACAATTCATACATGGACTGTGTACAAAAATAATAAATACAAAACCTATATTTAAAACTGAAAATGAATATAATAGAGTTAGGTTGATTGTAATGCATATAAGTTAGTTATCAGAATACGTGGAAACAAACAAAATAAATTTGACCGAATCATACGCCACACACACACACACACACACTCATGTACTTGATTGAAACTGCTTATCCTCACTGAGAGGTTCGGCACATAGGAATACACGCGACATGTAGAACTTGTATTGACAGTATTGCATAAATACATCTCAATGAACTTCACTGACAATGTTTAAACTGTGGATTTTTTGACCTTGTTTGCTGCTGAAATTAATTTGAGATGATTAGCTTATTTAATTCCCAATCCACTCTACTATCACCACAGTCACACCACAGCATCACCCATCCAAGCCTACTCCACATTCAGTGTTATATTCACATATATCAACATATGCACTTGTTTACTTTTATGCAACTGCCCTATCCAAATGGTAGTCTGTGGTAAGACATTTCATTCTATCTGACTACAAATATGCTGATTACAAATAAATTACAACAAAATAAATAAATATAATATCTTTCAGCTCTCTAAATTGCACAGCCACCAGGTATTGGGAGAGGTTTCAAGTGTATTATCTCATAGATTTTTCCAAAGGTTAGAACAAACAATGAAGGTCTACACTTAGCAACATCACTATTTCAGGAAGATCCGTGCAACTCTGCAAATGCAAATGCTCGGAGAAGATAAAATGATGTAATAACAAACCAATTTCATCTCTTTCTGGAGCCGCACGGGCTATCTCCTATGACATCACAGTCTTAAAAGCTTACCAATATGTTTGACTGAGTAACTATCCAGCCTACACAAACAGAAAGATGTGGCTGTCTGAGAAAACAGACAACAGCAGACAATACAAGAGACCACTAAAACCAACCTACAAGCCAATCAATCTATCGATCGATCAGTCAATCGACCATCGGTATGTGACCCCTGCATTTTAACAACCAGTGGATCAATGGATGTAGAGTGACGTAGGACTTAGCAAATCAATCCCAGAATTCAGTGGGGCTTCAGGTGGGTGGATGAAACTCGAGTAGAGGCTTTAAGACAGGACAGGACATGGGTCAGATTTCTGGGACGTGTCTAGTCTGGTGTCCACTTGCAAGTGTTCACTGGTCGCCAGGTGTGTGGTGTTGGCATGGGATGGCATGGGCAGGCTGGCACAGGGGGCTCACAGTCTCTGGGTAAAGTTCTCAGGGAACACACCTTTAGTGGACATATCTTTGGTCCGCTGCCATTCGCTCTCCTTCACACCCATCAGCCAGCCATCGTCCTACACACACAAGTGCACACACATAGACACACAGATAAACACACACAAGCACAAACACACACACACACAATGAAGACATTCTCATTGTAAATCATCAACAAGCGAAACAGCCAATAGTGCCATATCATGATGAGAATACATACATAATGAAAATGCAATGCCATATTCCTTTCATTTTACAACCATGAAAAATGACCAACAATTTGTTCACAAAACACAAAATCTGTTCACAAAATCCACCCCTAATTTGCATGATAATCAACTTTGCTCAACTGTTTTTGCTCATTTTGCTAAACTCACTGTTCTCACGGCCTGTTCCCAACTAAAATGAATGGAATATGGAACATAGAACTTGGTTGGTTCACAGTTGGTTGTCATGTCAAACTACAGTAAGAATGGTATCTGACCTGCTCGTCAGGATTATCATAGGTGACCACCAGCACTACGTCTCCTGCTTTCAGTTCAAGCTCATCAGAGTCGTTGGCTGCATAGTCATGCACTGTCTGGACCTGGGGGTGTAAGCCAGGTAAATAAAGGCATATAAACATACATTTTTTTCAGGCTGTTTTGTGAATGTGGTGTACCCTTAAATGTTGATGGATGAGTTACCTTGAAGATGAATCCAGGCGGCATATCAGCAGCCTCTGTGGATTCAACAGCCTCCACTGGCTGAGGGTGAAAAAACATGCAGCCAATCAGATTTAATACCATTCATATAGCCTAAGAAATGTTACATTATTGCTCAATAATGTAAAGGATCCTTTGGTGTTGAAAATGACAGTTGACTGTTGTTGAATAATCATAGCTGATATAGGCTGACAGTGATGATTACTATTCAAGTACAAAATGGATTCATACACATTCATAGATCTCCAAAAAAGGACCCTTGAAAACTTTGCACAGCATAGAGACAAAACTACTCACAGCTTCAGTAACTGGGGCACTCTCTTCTGCTGGTGCAGCTTCCGTGCTCTCCGCGGCCTGCAGAGGACAAAGTACAGACTCAGTGAGTGTGTGTGTATATGTGTGTGTTTATATAAGGGGCTTATGGGGTCGAAAACCACAGGACCAGGTCTGAATCATCTACAACAACTACAGCACGACACAAACACAAACAAAGTACGTCCAGGACTTTTTGCACACATGGGCCTGATCGCCCGGCTCATACTTTGACTCTTGAAGGACGAGGTAATCGATGGCCAAAGTAGTGGCTCTGTGTGTGCAAAAATTTGGAGTGTTTAGGCATTCCGACCATGCCTAAATCCTTTGGGAAGGAAACGGAAGGAAACCTACACGTGGTTAGTTTTCCCAGCTACAGCACTACCACCAAAAAGGTTCTGGAAACTATAACAGCAGAGACTCTATAACCTTAAAGATCAAAGGGTCTTGATTTGTCCCCATTGGAGAGTTCATAACGATTTCAGTTCCTCAAAAAGTCTAATAAAGGAGCAAGACAAATACTTTTCCATGTCGGCTTTGGAAAAAAAAAGAATTGTATGTGAGAGGAACTAAAATCGAACTCAAATTTAGATTCAAGTTAAAATTGGAGATATTCACTAATAATGACTATAAAATATTATAAACACCAATATGTTTTCAAAGAAACCAACCCCAAAATCCACCTCAAACAGGGACAAGTTCAAGAGCCTTTCTTTAAGAGCGAACGCCCTCCTCTAACCCCCTCCCCCCCCAAAAAAAGAAAGAAAATGAGTGCCCGGCGTCCGGTGTCTCTGCCGCTGTCCCATGCCAAGCATCCCAGGGGCCAACGGCCGGCCAGCCAGACGTTGCCATGCGGTTAATTGAGCATGCCCGGAGCCTTGGCCCCGCCGTCCACCAATGAGACGCAGCCACCGCAGCCGCCGGTCCATCACCGACGGTTACCTGTTCCCCTTCTTCCTGGGCTGGTTCAGCGGAAGCAGTGCCGTCATCAGTGGCTTCTGGGGTGCCACCTTCGTCGACAGCACTTTCGTCAACGACACCTTCGTCAACAGTAGCGGTCGCAGTGTCATCGGGAGCAGCTTCTTCAGCTGGGGTGGGTTCGTCATCATCGCCCCAGTCAGGGTTGGTGGGATCAGCATAATTCGGCTGGACTGGTTCGTCATCGCCCCAATTCGGCTTAGTCGGGTCATTGTCGCCCCAGTTGGGTTTGGTTGGGTCGTCGCCCCAGTTAGGTTTTGTGGGGTCATCCCCCCAGTCAGGGTTAGCGGGGTCCACAGTCGCAGCCGCGGGCTGCTGGGACTCGTCTTGCTAAAGTGGGGAGTGGAGGTGGGGGTGGGGGAGGGGGTTGAAGGGCATGGTGGCCGAGGAAGGGGCAGCGAAAGAGGTAATTTCAGGGGGCAAAGGGGGGGTGTGTATGAACAATGGCAAGAGGAGCGCAGAGGTCCCCAGATGAGAATGTCGTGAAGCCGGGCCAGATTAACAGGAGCAAACAAGGGTGTGAGAAACGAGTGAGCCAAACCAATTCTAAGATTCAAACAACACAGACTAGGCTTCATGATTATCATCAGATACCATCAACTTATCATCAAGAACTTTCACAATTATACAAATGCAATTTCAGAAACCTTGCCAAATTTATCTATTGATTTGGAATTGAATAAAAATGTTAGATTTGGTTTTATTTGACTTGGCTACTTGGCTGTCCGTGAAAGTAGAGTGTAGAATAGTGTGAATTTTAGTTTTTATGACACATATACACACACCACAACTATAATATCTGTGTTTGATGGTAAAACATTCAAATTTGACTATAGGAAGAAAAAGTCAGTTGATGCATGACAGAAACCAAAACTGAAACCCATTACACACCACAGAAACCAAATATAAGGATAAATAAAATGTAATAATAATATAACAAGATCATAATTAAATAATAATTAAACAAGATAAAAGATCAAACAGGACAAACAAACAATCCCATGAACACTGGAAATAGAGAACCTTTGCAACTCCAGAGTTAGTGCCCAAACTAATGGCTGGTAATGCGTTCTGACATACTAACTCTACGGGGAGCCTGTAGGTTTTGACAACAGTTAAGATTAGGACTGGCATCCCTGACACCAATTATGAGCTAATGAAAAGTCACTGCAGTTAATTATGTGCGTAACAAAACCCTTACCTCCCAAGAGTCCCAGTTCTCATCCTGGCATAGAGAAGAGAGGGAGAGAGGAAGAGCAGAGGAGAGGAGAAGAAGAATGAATGTACAAATCAAGAGTTATGTGATATAGCGGCACCAGACAGAGCTGTGCTTGACCACTCATATAACAACAGACTCTGGAGTGGACAAAGCCCGGATCTGAGCCAGGTCAGAGCCGGATCTGGATGAGCTTGATCAGAGTCCATATCTGAGTTGTACAAGAGCTAAATCGAAGCCTAGCTAGATCAGGGGTTTTAAACTGACTGTGACCCTAAGGAGCAAAGGAACTGAAGCATCTCTTGTTGTGCATGTATCTATGACGGGGACACATTCCACCATTGGCAGGCACAACCATGAAAGACAAATTAGATTGACACTATTTTAACCTTTGCTTTTACTATTTAAACCTTTGCGTTTACAATTTGGAGTTACTTACATAATTATTATCATTCACAAACAACAACACCTTGTTTTCTAAATCTAAAATTTATGGTTACACTAAATCACATACAGTCAAAGATGACCAGTGGGCCAAGTGGACCACTGATTGAAAACCCCTGAGCTAGATCATAGTTATCTGGATTCAAGATGTATACTGGTCTGTTCTCAGCTGTATCTGAACCGGAGTCTGCTGGTATATGAGGGTGAATGAGCATCTATCTCTCTGTCTCTGTGGAAGTCATGTGGTACCTCCTGGTCAACGTCCCAACTCACGTCAAGATCTGCCTCCTGCAGAATCCAATGGGCTTCCAATTTAAAACCTCTGCCATCCATTCACTCTCCTGCAAATGGAGATCTGCTGCTCTCTCTCTCTCTCACACACACACACGCACACAAACATATGCACAAACACGCATGCATATGCACGCTGTGTCCTCTTGTCTCTTCCTGCCTCCCTTCGTCACACACACACACACAGATGCACACACACGCACGCATACACACACACACACACGCACGCATCACACACACACACATATGCATGCTGTGTCCTCCTGTCTCTTCCTTCCTCTCTTTGTCACATACACACACACTAATACACATTGCGCACACACATACACACACACTTATACACACATAACCTGCACACTTACACACACCACTTGCTCATTTACTTCCACTATACTTACGTTATGACACACTCATGACACTTTTTAACAATTTTTATTTAGACAATTTATCTATTTATCTATCTATCTAATTATCTATCTATCTATCTATCTATCTATCTATCTATCTCTACTTATCTATCTACCTATCTATGTATCTATCTATTTATCTATCTATCTATGCATGTATCTATCTATCTGTTTATCTATCTATTTATCTCTCTGTCTGACTGTCTGTCTGTCTGTCCATGCACACCTAATCTCACACACACACCTGGGCGGCAGCGTTAGCGGCCGGGGCTCCGGGGCTGATAGCAGAGAGAGAGTCCAGGTCCATGTCTAGCAGGTTGCCGGCACCAGGAGCATCGAACTGCCACCAGAGGAAGACACCACACACACTCACAGAGGGGAAAGACTGGGAGCACGACCACTGAGGACACTGTAGGCATCACTGGTGTGAGTGTGTGTGTGTGTGTTTCACATTCACAATGCAAACCATTTATACTCTTTTCAATTGAGTTTTTGAAAACCTCTATTGCATAACCACTAAGATCCAAGCTACACTAAATTCCTGAGGGGTGAGGGGTGTCAAACTCATTTTTATCATGGGCCACATGGCCATCACGATTTTTCTCAGAGGGCCGCCATACCTTGTCTACATGTGTGACCACAAACTGTTGGGTGAAAATAAAATGCATTTCCTTGTGTTTCTGAACATCAACGTCACAGTCCTAGGGGGTCTGTGTTCTGTGTTCTGATTTCCTCACTTGAAACTATTTTCAAGCAGGCCAATTCTTTTCAAGCTTTTTCAAGCCATGTGAAATTATGTGATGGGCTGGATCCAGCCCAGGGGCGGCATGTTTGACACCCCTGCTTTTTTAATATGAATCTACTCAGTATTATTAGGTAGACACTTTCCTGTCCTATTTCATACAGAATGCATAATTTTTCTTTTTTTTTTTTAATTTTCTCGCTTGTTCTTTGTTAAACACAAAAACACAATAATACTGTATCTGGACTTGTCTTACACATGACACTTTAACATACTTAACAAAGAAGGAAGGGTCTATCTACAAATACCAAGAATATCTTGCTATATTCTAATTAGCTGGGGAAAACTAGTAACATTCACTCAATTGAATAGGTTTGCAGGTATAGTCGTCTGTTGCCACGTGTCTTAATTTTGTGTTGAGATGTAACCACAACACAAACACACCAGTCTCTGGTTGCCTACTTCCACCAAAACTTCACCATGGAGGAACAAAGGTAAAAGAAAACACATCTTTGGATGGCAGAACATGGTCACTGTTAAGCCTATGGATCCTATACTTCATACTTTGAAGTATGGATGGATGGATTCTATACTTCATACTTTGAAGTATGTATGTATGGATCCTACACTTCATACTTTCATACTTTGCAATAGAATCTCAAACTCTATATGACCCAAACTACTACAAAATGTGAAATAATTTAGTTTACCATTATTTTCCATCACCTAAAAAATATTGGGATTCACTGATGCCCACATTCTACAAAAGGGCTTCAATAGTGCATTTGGTTAGCATCTTTAAATAGTCTGTAAATGGTCATGATAAATGGTTCATCGAAAGAGAACGTTTTTTTTCAAATAACAAAATTGTGTAATGCTATTGGTGCAAAATATTCCGATATTCTCCTACATTCTTTTCAAAGGACAGAAGACCAAACCTAAAATATAAGAGTTGTCCTTGGTCTAATAATGTCTAATAATGAAGAACCATTCTTGGGTAAACAGTACAGCACTGTTATTCTTCCCATTGAGCAGTAGACTTGAGAGTGACCTAGGGGATATTATGGAATACTTGGTGGGGGGGGAGGGGGTGGGGGTGACAACAGAGGTCTGACAAGGGTAGAGGACGAAGGTCTAATGGATGCTGACCTGAGTCGGGGAGGTCACACTGATGTTTGGCGTGGATGCCTCGTCAAAGAGGTTAATGATGTTCTCCGTCTTCATCTCCTTGGATGGTGTGACTTTGGGTGGCGGGGGCACAGCGGGCCTCAGCTGGTGTTAGATGCATTAAAGGATTAGACTTAGGTGTACCTTACAGTAACACTTCCACATCAACATCCAACATCAAAGCCATTTAATTATTAGAGTATATTACGATATACTGGTTGAATCTCAATGTACCCCCAAAAGCCCTTTGCCCTTGTCCCAAAAACCCTTTGCCCTAACTGCCACAAATCAGCAAATCATTAAGTCAATCAGTCAGGTCTTTGAGGGCTTAGGGTTTTTAGGGGGGGGGCATTGGGATGCCATTCAAAGCCATTCACAGGTATTTTGGGCTTAACGTTCACCACTTAACAGACATGACAAGATAAGGTATCAAACTGCTCCTATTTCAAAATTACATACCCCCCCCCCACACACACACACCCACACACCCCTTCACTGATGCACAGCATAAGCTAACAAATAGATGTAATTACATCTAGTATTTTCATGTATGTGACATTAAACATCTTTGAATCCTTAAAAATGATACCATCTGTCAGCCTCTTTTGCTAGTCTGCCTGTGCTGTATGTAACCCCTACACATACCTTAGATGGAGACTTGGGTATGGGTGGAGGTCGGACACCCAGGGTGTGGTTAGCCCCATCTGGCCCACTAAACACGGGACACAAAGAGACAAAAGGGACAGAGGGCGGGGATTGGACACATTATATGGGGACTTATATTTAACCTGATCAATAATGGCCTGGCGAACACATGCTGGTCTCTCCAGGCCTTTCCTCATCTCTTACCACTCCGCATCAAATGCCAATCCTAGACTGCACAGCACTAAAGACCGACATGCACAAAAGCATTTCTCAGGAATACAAAAAAGCATCAATCTATTTGCCTTGCAGACACGCATACACCCGCACTCTCTATTTTGCACCCTCTCGCTCTCTCTCTCGTACACACACACACACACACGATCAGTCATTGGGCTAAAACATGCACAGAGCAAACATACAGGATGGGCTCTTGTTCACAAACAACACTTGTTCTGCCCCTAGTGGTCTGCTCCCTCACCTTTTGAACTTTGCAGACAGACGAACAAGCAAACAAATAAATAAACAAGTTAAATAAACAAGCATCTGAAATAGATTCTGGATTGGAACTAGCTGCTATTTGGGTGACTTTCATTCTGCTGCTAGCTGGTATTTCAGACAACCTAAAAGTCCAGATTGTCCAGAGTACAACTACACACAATTTTAAGTAACTTTCTTCTTGCTAAACGGGAAGTGGAAACTGGGAAATTCAGTGTTGTAAAATTCCAAGTTTTCTCAAACACACCGTTAGTGCTTGCCAGCTATCAGTACCACATACAGCAGTCGGCATGGCAACGAATACAGACAGCGATGCCCATCAGGTCAGGGTGAGAGCCATTCCTGAGCGAGTTACAGTCTGGTTACTGGAGCATGTCTTTGCATTGGTTAGTTGTTTGTTAGTGGCCTTGTTAAAAGCAGCTGCAAACCAAATGAGGAGTTGCCAATACACAGAACAAAAACTTTTTTTGCAGACCAAATCATTAAGTCTTAATTCTTTTGGAATAAAGTTCTTCCTTGTCTGATGAGTTCAGAGCCGCTGGATGAGTTTCCCAACACACAATCCTGTTTAGCTGAATCAGTGACTCAACAACATATTAGACAAACAATGCCCATCAATATGGTTCAAGAGATAACTGATAAAGTCTCATGTCACATATAGCTATTAAATATAATGTAAAGCAGTAGGCTAATCAAGATCAACTATGAGGGTTGTCTGTAAATAGTAACATAGTACACATCTTGGGCAGCGACCAATAGTTCCAAAGTATTAGTCATACACCAGGCTATGCACTCTATTTCAAACCACAATATGATGCCAGGTCATCTAATGTTGTTGAATCTCTAGTCTTCAGAGGACTGGGATGAGAAACTCGTTAAGCAGCTAGGAACTACTCATAATGAAAGAACCCAAATACTCGGATTTTGAGAATGAGACATTTGACGTGTCCAGTCACAAGAGCACTCAACAAAGCCCCTTGATCCATACAGGGCTTCATCATGATTCACTCATGCAAACAGGTAGGTCTACAGGAAGGCTAGGTGTGAAGCACAGTCCTGGTTTGCCTGTGATGGGGTGAAAGCACTAGCATAACTTGGCAAAAGATGCAGATCAGTTGCAGACTTACATTGCAGCATGGTGATAAACATAGGCCTTGGTAGTCTAACTTGCAAAGCTCATCATGTCAAAGGAAACAGCCAATAACCTGCTACTAGTCACTTCTACAGTGGGTGAGAAGTATATCCATATACCATACACCAGCATAACAACAACATACAAGAAAACATAGGCTGCTAAATTAGAACAACTAAATCTTAATATTATAACTACAGGTCTAACTCATAATGTCAGTATGACTAACTTAGCCTCTGATGAGAAGCAAAGCTAGCACCATTAAGTTAGAGGTACGTTCCAGTCAGGCTAATTCAGACTGAGCACTTACATAGCTAATCCATGGCCATGACAAATATGGCCTACTCAAGGACCACTATTGCTAAAAACCAGGTGTGGCGCACACTAGATGGATGACTCAGAAGGACCACAAGCATGCGTGGTGGACATATAGTTGGCTACTAAGTGGCTAACATGAGGAACCAGACAGAGAGCGGTAGCATAGCTAACTTAGGTAAGTGAGGGACGCTAGCAATAGCATGGTTTACTGGGGAAGTGAGGAAGTGCTAGCTTAGCTAAGGCTAATTCAGGTCTGTTGGGAGCATTAGCACAGCTGACCCTGGGAGAGGTGGTAGGCTGAGAGGTACAAACGTGAATCAGAGAGACAGACACACAGAGTGCTGCTGCCCTTCAGGGCGGTTACCTCCTGGCACTGGCTGGCGTCGTCCTTGCCCCACGGGCCCCTGTTTTTCTGTGGGAGTGGTGTGCTTGTTATTCACGTGTGTTTGTTAACCATCAGACAGCAGGTTAGCACTCTCTCTGTCATTCTTGCATATACATACACTCGCTCTCTCTCTCACACACACACACACAGAGCCTATACACTCACACACTGAGTATGTCTGCTCTCTCTCTCTAACACACATGCACGCATACACACACACACACACACACACCAGCATATTCATATTCTCCTACACATTTCCCACTCAATTCTCCTTTATGGATAGAAACAATTTGTGACATACCGGGTCTCCTGATTTTCAACCTTTACCAAGTTATCATACAGATTTTGGCTCAGCTAGAGAGGAAATGGGGAGACAGAGAGAGAGAGACAGATTAATACATTTTTTTTTTCTCGCCTGAAATATAAAATCACTGACCCTTAGCTAATGACATTCTTTTCCTCCACCACAGGTTATATATTTCACAGCTGAGTGAGCTGAAAGGACCATGGTGTGTTGTGTAACACCTCGGCCATTGTGAGGGACAGCACAAAAGCCTATTTGATTGGCACTCAGAGGACTAAGGGACAAAAAATGAAGAGCCAGAGGATTTTGAGGAGGAATTTCCTGACTGTTACAAAAATGTTAGGTAAACATCAGCTAGCTTACTTTTGAGGGAAGCTAGACATAATCGCAATGACTCTCTGAATATTACTTCACAGGGATTTAATGTAATGGAATCTGATGGTGTCCTTACCTTGCCTTGTTCCCTGTGGAACTTCTCCGCAAGCCCAGCAACACTCTGGAATGTGTTCACATAGAACCCCACACGGCTGACACAGGATAGGAGGTGAGAGGAGAAGAGAAGTAATGAGAGGAGAAGAAAAAAAAGGAAGAAAGAGAAAAAACCAGAAAGAGAAAGCATTAGAGTTCAGGATTGATGACAGGAAGCATGAATGGTGAAAAACCAAAAAAAGAGATACAAGAGAAGAGAGAAGACAAAGACAGGAGAGAAAGCCAGGGCCCAAAAAAAGAATTGCAAGTAGAAAAAAACACAAAGATTACTCCATGTTCCTGATTCCCCAGCATTTATGAAGCACACCAGTGCATACCCGCCACCCTGGCGGCAGCCTGTAATGATGGTGAACTATGGTGAACTATGGAGAGGGTCTTGAACTAAGATTCAAAAGCGGAGCACAGAGACCTACAATCTTTGGTTTTGAGTAAGTTTAGCCGTCATGTAAAGGATTTGTGATGCTGTGATGATAAACCAGCCTAGGAGAGAAGAAATACTCACCTGTTCCAGAGGGATGGCAGCTCTTCCTGCAGGTCCACATTGATCTCCTCAAACACCTTCTGAGCTCTCTCCAGCTCCTCCTCAGCCTAACATGACATACACAACAGCACCAGTCCATCAAAGGAGTACAGAGAGCTCAGCTATGAGTGATCACTGACCCTGAAAAACGCACTAAATATTCATAAACTGCATGACTTGAGTACAACTAAACTTGCATTTCTGAGTGTGCATGAGATGTATGTGTGAATGTGTCTGTATGTGTGTCTCTTTTTCTCTCTTTTGTGTGTATGTATACACGTCTCTCTCTTCTCTCTTGTTTTCTCTTGTTTCTGTGCATATGTCTCTGTGTGTGTGTTTGTGTGTGTGTGTGTGTGTGTGTGTGTGTGTGTGTATGTGTGTGATCATTTGCCACATGTTACCTGATTCCTGGACAGGTTTGTCTGGGCGACGTTATGTGCAGACAGGATTCCCTGGGCCCACTGAGGAGCCGCCCTCTCCAGCAGAGACACTGGCTACAGAACACACCAAAAGAAAAACAATGCTTTACTTGGCAGTCTGTGTGTGTGTGTGTGTGTGTGTGTGTGTGTGTGTGTGTTCCTGTGTTTGTGTGTGGCCCAGCATGCACACCAATTGGAGAGCAGCAAAAACTCATATTCACAATTACATAAACAGTACAATACCAGTACAATTATATGTACAGTATAATACTTAGTAGACACTGTTTTCTGGTTTTCTATTAATGTGGTGTAGTTTGAGGGAAAAGAATTATAAATAATTCTTAATAATTCTGAAATATACTGCAAATGTTTGCCTACCAATGTGTACTGTACTATACTGGACACAGACAATGAAAAGTGGAAATTAATGATTTATCTAGAGTTTGGGTGCCTGTACTTCACAAAAAGAGAATCAGACCTGTTTCAATCTCACGTTCTACTTTAACCTGAGAACCAACAGGCTCCACTCTGAGACGCCCCAGGTGTATCCAGTTAAAGTTAATGGACCTTTCAACTGCTTTGACAGATCAGGTTAGCCAGGTGACACCTCTATCCCCCTGAGGACTAATGCCACTTTTTGGTGCCATTAGGCCAGCTGGCACTCTGGGTTTGCTCCACGTACAGCTCTGTTCACCCCATTAATGACAACAAAGAAGACTAATGGAGCCTCAACAATGTCAACTTCCTACTGAGCAATGATTACAATGAAAAAAGCTCTCTTCATGTTCATGAATGTGATGCCTACAATTCAAAGGATTCCGACTGGTTCTGTCAGCATTTGTATCATTCATAAAAAGTGATCCCCAAGATGTTGTTTATGTTGTTGTTGGTATAGTGTACAGTGTGGATGTTGTTAATTTTTATTAGGTAAAGTAATACTTGAAATGGTTGTTATCACCGTTATCGCTGTATTATAGTCGGCGATGTGGAAGGGTGTTACCTTGGTGATCTTGATGCCTCCGTCCTTCTTCTTCTTTTCTCCTTTCTGCACGGAGGCGTAGGTGTGTCGGGCGCTGTCAAAGTCCACCAGCTTCCTGTCACGCTTGGCAATACGGGCCTGAGAGGAGAGCAGGAGTTAGGGAAAGGAGGAGTTCAAATTGGAAATACTACCAGAGCCTTACTGTGATGGGTGTCAATAAATTACACATTAATTTTATTGCACGCCATGCCCAAATATCCATTGGAATATTATTCTCCAAATAAAAACATAAATACAAATCATACAAATATATAAATATATATACATATATAATTTTAACACTTGTGACTGTAACCCTCAAATTCACCTTCTCAGTGGACCTATAGAGAAAGGCATATAGTATTACAGTATCATCTATACCTTAATGTCAGGGAATTGGCCCAGGTACGTGTCCATGGAGATCAGGGCATGGTCCACTAGCTTCTGATGAAAATCTGTCCACAAGAGATCAGAATCCTGCAAATGAAAAAAGTGGAGAAAGGGTTGAAGCAGATGTTGGATATGAATGAGGAACCTGAGGAATCTAGCCTCAGCACAGTAAACATATCAACACTTACATTCAAATTAATTAAAATGCATGTGTTTAGTTTACTTTCAACAAATGTATGGTCAAACCTAGACACCTATAATGCTACTGTAGGACTGA
Source organism: Tenualosa ilisha (assembly GCA_015244755.2). Taxonomy (NCBI): domain Eukaryota; kingdom Metazoa; phylum Chordata; class Actinopteri; order Clupeiformes; family Clupeidae; genus Tenualosa; species Tenualosa ilisha. Next base: position 884,379 of record PYXC01001891.1, on the reverse strand, counting down.
GAAGGCTTCTACACCAAGAGAAGGCTTCTACACCTTTGCTTCATCAACTAGCAACTAATGTATGTCAGGTCGGCAAAAAAAAAATAGTTAACATCTACTGTGTCTCCAACATGGCTAGGCTATACTGTGCTATAATACAAACAGTTGACAGAGGAAGATCCATCACGATACAACCACAGTGTACCTGTAGGCTGTATCACAGTATATCAGCCAAGATAAAAGACTTATGACAGCAGCTACATATACAGCTATGCTAATATGCGGTCAATACTTCATTTAAGCTTTCACTACAGCATTCATTAACAAACATCCTATTATCATCAATGTTGAAATTCACTGTTTGCCTTACTTAATGATGAAAGATTTATAGTCACGATCACGATGACCTATTGAGCTTCAACGACATGTTATGATGATGATGTTATTCTGTTAATGACTACTGCAGTTTCATGTAATGACTGCTCAGTTTCTGTTATAAACCTTGCTAAGAGTAATGTTGACATTGCTAATAAAGTTGCACCTGGTTCCAGCTAAGTCTGGAACCACAGCTGCTGCATTAGACCTGGGCTGGGCCCATGCAGCAGTGTCTCCATCTTGAACACCACTAAAGCTGCTATCACAGCTAAACTACTGCATTTTCACTAAGCTCTAATTTTACCTCCACAAGAACATGTTCCTTAACACTTAAAAGAGCAACAGTGGCATCTTCAGCTGGAGGGACAAAGTCACACATTTCACATATTATCAGGCGAGCATCTGAGTGTGTGCTCAGAGATGTAAACAACATACACATGAAAAGATACAACATAATAGCAACTGCAAAAAAGGGAGGGAAAGAGAACAGTATCATAATAAATAAAAACAATAAACTAGATAAAATAAAAGTAAAGACATCTTGCTCACATGTTTAAATAACATGCATGCACACACACACACACACACACACACACACACTTCAATGTGCCCCATCAATGCTAACCTCTACAGTGGAGTCCACGTCATCTTTGTCGTACCAGTTGTCATCGTACATGTCCGCCAAACACTCCTGCACACGTTTGGAGGACTCGTGCATGGCTGCAGACAAACACCTTCCACTTCAGTTTGCATTTTAAACTGACATTTACTCATTTAGCCTCATCAATTCGATACTGCAGTACTGACTCACACAAACACAAACAAACACACACACACACACACACTCCTCCTCATACTAACACAGATACAAGTACATACAAACAACCCTACAAACAAATAAGTTCACACACACACAAAAAGTCTTTGTCTCAATGTTTGTTCGTACCTTTTACGGCGGCGAGGTATGCCCTCAGGTCTCTCTGTAGCTTGGTGCCCTCCGCCTGGCACACAAAAACACAAAGACAAGCACAGAGCCCGTATGAGAGAGGACCAGCATCAGCCAAGACATGAAACCACCAACATCTGTGGTGGACTCAGCTATTTATCTTAGCGTTATCCGAGGTGAGGACTCTACAGCTCCTAACTGGACAGTGCGACTCTAGTACTGCATTTGCCTTAGAATGTACAAAGTATATCTTATCATATCTTAGATTGGTGAGAGGAACCTGTGCTTTGTCAGTAAAGACATAGAATCAGCCATATATGGGGTAGGCGGAGAGAGGACCAGCAGGGACCAGTACATAATAGCTCTGGTCCTTATCTTTCAGTGGAGTCTGCTATGTGTGAGAGGTGTATGGGTAGGTGTAAGGACAGGACATTGACCTAAGAACCAGTAAACAAGAGACTGATAATGATATCATCTAGTGCAGAATGATTGTGCAGTTGTGACCTCCATTTTGTGTTATAACTACATGGTCCAACTATGGGCTAGAACACTTGAACTTGTAGCACATTGGATTGGATGGTGGGTATCCTTGGAAGGAGGCTAAAACCAATGGGTGCTAGCTTCTCTGGCTAGTTCGCTTGTTAAAGTGTCCAGAGGGAGGTCCAGTAACTGCACTGCACAGCTAATGATGCACAGCCAGCTGTGTGCCGTGGTTGTGTTGGGTACGTACGAATGGGAGAAAAGTGAGTTCTGCTTTTCTAAATCTCTCACCAACTGTTTGTTGAAGTTGATGACACCTTCTTCAAATGCCAGGTCCTTTGTCTCGTCAGCTTTCCCTAGCTTCTGCAGCACCTGGAGTCAACACACGCAACACACACACACAGTTTTGAACATGCGAGCATCTTGGCGAAAATAGTGATTTGTATGAGGAAGTAGGTGTATTTGCAATCAGGGAAAATAACATAGTCTGTGACACAGAGAATGTTTGTGTGAGAAAGAGAAAGGATGAGAGAGAGAGAAAGAAAGAGGGAGAGAGAGAGAGAGAGAGAGAGAGAGAGAGAAAGGCGTTTGATGTTTGAAACCCCTTTATTGTACTGTCACATGGATCGAGGAGTATATTTTTGACTTCAGGCTGGATGTGAATCCGGCCTGTAAATGGTATGGGCAACAGAGCTCTGTCTGTATACCATTTGTATTTAAACAATGTCCCTATCAGTTTATTCCACTCTGCTTCTTGATTTGAATCGGGCAGCTGTAACTATGTTCACACTATATTCACCCCCACCCCATTTCAATGTACTGCTATTCCAAATAGAGGGGGAGGGAGGGAAAGGGGGAGGGAGAGAGAGAGGGAGGGAGAGAGGGAGAGAGAAAGAGCTCTGCAGTAAGATACAATATTCATTCAAAGTTTATGTTCCCCAATATCTTGTGTGAGTATCATTTCTGCTACACATGTCATGTACAGTATGTCACTATGTATGACATGGTCATGTGATGAGCAAAGCAGGTCTGAGTGTGATTTGATGGACAGATTTCAGACTGATGTTGCTAAATGAAGTAGCCTAAACAACTCCCAATAGCCTGCACTAAGCCAGTCACTAACAAATAAAAAAAAACATGTTTGTCTGGAACTGTGTGCTGCATGTTAATATTAACTGGAAAATTAGCAGAACAGTTTAGATGTCTTCTGTGTAATTTCACTCAACTAAAAATATATTTTATATATTTATATATATATTTATATAATGTAGTAAATGAAAAACAAATGCTAAGCTAACAATAAAATCACATAATCAGTCACATGAAATATGTAGAAGAAATATGTGCAAAACCAGTTCAAACGTCTCCCTTTGGAATTTATTTCAATGTTTTTACAATGTAGGTTGAAAGTAGAGTCATTAAACTCATGTCTTTCCACAGATGAGGATCCAATAATACACTAACTACCGCAACAAAGAAACAAAAAATAATACACAAAGCATCGTATCAAGCATCGTAACAAACGTATTTTTAGTAGTGAGTGTCGGCTCACAACGACAAGCGCACCGCGAAAAAAAGGGGCACAAAATGTTGAATTGTGTAATTTATGCACAGCTGGCTATGGTGCCCACAACAACAACGCTGTGTTAACCATGATGTACGGTCTACTCTATTACGCTGTAAGCCTAGCCTGTCTGCTAGATAATAAGATAATAAATGCATAATCTGATCGAACACCTGTATGTGATAAGTGTCTGCAAATGCTATATCACTATTTAGTAGCAATCTACAACTTTTGACTGCACGTCTATCAGCGACTCCGGAAGCCTACCGCCCCCTCTGTTCAACTGAGGTTTCTCAGGATTCGTCGGCTTGCGTTATTCCAGGCCTATCCAAAACAAATGACTACAAATACGTTATACAACATTTACAGCGCCGTTTAGCTGCAACTCCTTTTATAATCATTGCACGGCTATTTAATACACACATACGCACAAACCACTATATCATGATGGAGAAGTGGTGATGGAGATGTAGCCTAATTTTTAAAAGAGGCTTCGAGAAACAGATACACAGCGATGCAGTCGTGACAGGTTTACGCGAGAACCGACAGATCGCTTACCAGCATCCATCATTATCACACACAGCATCAGGAATAAACAATCGATTTAATACCAGGGAAACAATAAAAGTGTGCGTTGATTGCCGGTGTATTTTTTACATAGAACAAACAGAACTTATTCTCTCACCTTTTCCTGTGCTCGCGTTAATTTTTTCTGCACATTACTGGCGACTTTCCCCGCAGTGAGTCCTTTGCCCAATTTGTCTTCCATTTTGTCTTCCTTTTTCACGCTGTTCACAGAGCAACGCACATCTGTGAAGGATGGAGAAAAATAAGCCACTGTAGTCTATCGTAATTTTGATGCATTTGAACAAATCGTATATTTTTCGAGGGATATGAAATGACACAGACGTACCTGCTCAAGGGGGATGCAGAACTCGCCCTCCTCCAGCGGCGCAGATGCGCGGTGACAGCCCGAAGCCTCTCTTAAAGAGACAGCAGCACCAAAACGAATCCGGCAACAAAAGAATTGCACATTTAACCGTTGTGCCCGTAGGCCTATTCTACCATTTGTCGGTTCTCCTACCATATACCAAATTGTTTCTTCCATTCAACCTGCAACCTAGTTTCTTCTTTCAGTGTTTTAGCTTCCAAAATATATATAGCTACAGTACACTATGGTAAGTTATGAAGCAACCTGCATGTTTTTTTTATTTTTTACTGTAGTATGCTGTAAAATAATAATAATAATATATTCTGATTCTCTTCCAGTTTTAAGCCAGATCCAGATCTATGTTTTTTGTGGGGCATGAATGGCATGTCTTGCTGTTGAATTCACCACGGCTCAACTGACATCTGACCCTGTGCTGTCAAGAGTATTTCAGTATTGTGCAATTTAGATTAGATTCAACTTTATTGTCATTACTCATGTATAAATACAGGTAACGAAATGCAGTTTGGCATCTAATCAGAAGTGCAAAGAGCAGCAAGTGCAGTATATACAGTAAAGAGCAAATTATATACAGATAAGAGTAGTAATAATAAATAGGCAGAAGAGCAGTATACATGTAAGGTGAAGAGATACTAAGGGTAATATACAGATTGCAATGAGGAGGGGACAGCAAAAATGTCCCTTGTCCCTGCTTGTCAGTCAGTACGACTCTTGGAGAGTTATCATGTGGTTCCTATCCTTTAGGTTGAAAACAAATCCACGTGTATCGGTGAGAGTTTAAAGCGGTACCAGGCGCTTCCCCTATGACTGCCGTTTTTTTTTTTAAAGATAGCAACAGCATTGTACATTCTCACCAATCCATATTGAACTAAACGCGATTTCATTTTCATTCAGTTTAGGTTTTGTTTAAAACTGGTGTTCCTTTAAGAAATCGTGTAACTTACAATTAATGGTGACTGTAGGGAGAACTCTATAGATAATAAAATGACTTGCATAGGATACCTTTCAACAGCAATCTTGTAATGTAATGTATTCCTCCTTTAAGAATGGCAATGAGCTCTTCCAGCTGTAGTGTTTCAGCAAGACCTTAGATCTGTTCAGTTCAACTGAACAGTCAACTCCTTCCCAGTTCTGAAATCAGTGTCAGAACTGAGCCAGAACCAACCAGCACCATCAGCAGGTTCCCCATCTCAAGATTAGTCTTTACAGCCCTGTAATATCATATAATACAACAATCAAGTATAATTTTGTGGAGTCAGGTACACACACACACACACACACACACACACACACACACACACACACACACACACACACACACACACACACACTCACATTGTTTAGAGGCATTTTCTTCTAAAAGAAAGATCCATAAATATCCAGACCAAGATGTACTGCTGGTGTGCGACCACTAGAGGGGAATGTGATCCTATTTGAGCTAACATTATGAAGCTGGAGATATCTTGTACACAATGTTCTGTTTCATTGAGAACTAAGAGTTGCATCCAGATAATTAAAAATATAAATAGCCAGAGCTTATTTAAACTACAAAGCACCATTTTTTCTTAATTGAAATTGGCAGTGTGTGGGTAGTTTACATAGCAGACCGCAAAAAACAAAACAAAACAAACAACCTAAATAAATAATTAAATAAATAAACAAACAAACGTTTTTTTTCATTCTTAATTAATAAAAAGTCTCTTCGGACTCCTTTGAGAACGTTATACCAGCTAAAGTATTTCACCCCTTTTGGTCAGAGAGGAATCTTTTTGGAATGTCTAAAGACGTAAAGTGGTGTCCCTTGGACCTAAACAAAATGTCTGATCTAAAATACTTAAAGGCAGTTACTCTACTGTATGGGGTCAAGTATTTTAAGAAAAACCTTCAGGGGAAAAAGCCAACTCAAGAGCTTAGGATGCATGTAGGTCTTTTACAAATTAATTCAAAAGACTTGGGAGGCACAAAAATTATTATTTCTTGTTGGATTTCGCGTATTTGTTGTATTTTGCGACACTCAAAGATATTTCCTTTCGTTACCACATACCACTACATTCTTTCATTTCTGTGCACCTGAGAACATGTTGCTGATGTTTTCCATTGAGCGTTTCAGCACTAGACAGCGCCAGTCGTTGGAGGAAGAGTGTGTGTATTGAGCTGAGAAGTCTAAGTGTTCACAGCCTCTCAAATCTAACGTGACCAGGTTGTGATTGGGCATAACCTGAGTCACTTGGATGCTCAGAATCCTGAACAATGTGTCCAGTTGTCACATTTTCATACAGAAATTATGTTAATATTATTGCGACCTGTCTACGTGGTTGTCATTTGGAATAATGGCATTTGGTTAGGTGTCCAAACGATGATAGCAGCATGATCGTTAATCGACTTGAACATCATCCTGTAGTCCTCCTCCTTTTCCTCTACCACGCTACAACCAATGTACTTGGCGTTCTAGCGTCGCCCCATTCTATTTGGAAATGGTTTGATCCAGGGCAAGCGCTGGAGCTCACAATAGCGTCTTATGGGCACCGTGGAAAACATTGCTCATAAACAAGAAATGGCGTGTGACGTTCAACTGTATTAAAGGAGGGAACTGACCCGAACCCTTGGAAGCCCTGGAATCGCAGTGTGATATCTTTATTGTTCAAGTTTTTTGTTGTACTCTTGATAGATAGTTATTTCGCGCGGTTGTCTGCTGGTTAAGTGAAGAGAACAACAAGTGACGCTTCAGTACGACAGATGGATCGTTGCACCTCAATGGTTCGGCATTCGACGAGGACCATGAATGAGTTCTGATGAATTGTTGAGCTATGGGAATCGGACCGAGCAGCACAAGATGTTTTTTCTATTTACCGCCACCTCACAAGCGGAGCTATCGCTTTTTTGGAAGTGACTCTTGAGGGCGTTCGACACAGGGTAAGTGTAATGTTAGCCAAGGTAGAGATCTGCGAAAAATGTTTAGACTATTCATAGTATGTTGATATGTTCATGTAAACCTTACACCTGAAACAGCTTCTCACTTCGTGAAAGACTGCTAGTGTAAACACTTGATTCGCATATTCATTGCACGATAAGATCCCGAGTGGTTAATTCACAAAGGTATGTATGGGAATAGATGTCTATATAGACTGCTTTTGTCCAGCAATTGAAACATTAACTACCCTACCCAGACCGTTTCGTACAATTAAAATATGTTGAACAGGCGAACGATGTATTGTTTTTGCAATTGACAAAGACAGAGAACCTAGACTACATGGGTTGAACTACGCTCTATTGTTCCCGAGCAGCGGTGTTTATTCTTTTGTCTCATTGCAATGTGCAAGGGACCCTGATCTCCCATTGGCTACGCGAATGAGCGCGTTCAAAGCCTCGGTCCCACAGCTTGTTTGTAATTACAGTCAAATCTGCAATACATTTCCGACATAATGAATTTGATCAGAGGCTCATATTTTCTCAGTGGCGGTGAGCACTGATACGTGTAAACAAGCGTTTGGTTTAGGTTTGAGGTTAAGAGAGAGAGAGAGGGAGAGGAAGAGATGGACTCATGATGTCGTCACGTGTGCTGATTAAAACGCGCTGGAATATTGTTTTTCTGGTCCATGAAACGTTTTTGATGAGTGGTGAAAGTGAGGAGTGCCACATTGTCAATTAAGTCCAGTTTTTAGGTGTTCCAGCCAAATCTCATATCGGCTCTCACATCAACACACAAAGCAGTTTTGGGTAAGGTTTTGTTGTATAGTGTGTGTGTTGGCTTGTAGTGCTGAAAGCAATATTTGCCGACCCTGAACCCAGACAAGTGGGTGGTAACCTTCTTGGCACCTTGATCCAGAGAGCAGTGATTTGATGCTGAGGTGTGGCCTGTGTCTGTGAACCGTGACTCCTGATTGGCCAAGAGGGACATACCACATGTGGAACTTCACGATGGTCCTTTGTTCTCAGCAGGCATACATTGCACGTAACACCAATGGATGGATTGTAGTTCATGCTGATAATGTAAGGTTATAGGCAAGTTAATAGTTAATTTACTTTCACAAATGAAGAAAAATAATGTGGAATTTTGTATGCATGCCATTACCAAAACATTGTGTTCACTTGTTTTACAGTACAGAAATCCCCAAAGGCTGAGTGGCCAGGAGAAAAAGACTGTAATTGTGAATGAGGTGTAGTGGCCTAATACGTCCCCCTGTTTGGCAGTCCAAGGTTTGTGGTGTGGCCAACTTCACTAAATGATTAGTGCCCATGTGGAACTGTTGTTGTTTGGATGGTGGCGTTATGTAATGCTTTTTAGGAGACACGTCTTGAGTGATTAGGGGTGCTAGTTGCCAAGACTGTAAGAAGCATTCCAACAGGCCTGTCTGAATTGGTCCATCTCTTTCATTCTTTCTTTCTCTCTGTCTCTCTCTAACTCTCACTCTCTCTATCTCTCTCTCTCTCTCACACACACACACACTCACACACATATATACACACACTCTCTCTCTCACACACACACACACACACACACATACATGTGCATGCTCACACACACACACACACACACACACACAGGTCTTTTCAGAGGAAAATTCCTTACGGTCCCTTGTACTGCTATGTCTATGAATGGTTACCTCCTGCCGTGGAAGAGGCAGAACAGCAAAAAGGTGCCTTCATCATTCTGGCTCTGCACGAGAATCTTTTAAGAGTGACGCTGTAGGTGTGTCAGGTGTGTACACTTAGCTTAACTCATTTAGCTCACCTTGGTTCTATTTCCATATTTCCCTGCCCCGCATGTTATTATGTCTGATCTCAACTTAATTTGCTAAAAGCCTCAGAGATCTCTGGTGGATTTGTGCTGCTGAGACCTGAGCCTTCTTGGGCAGACTCTCCACATAGTGGCCGCTGTGGGTGTACATATTTGGACTCTAAGGATCAGTCGGGGAGGCATACCCATCTGTTTCTTTCAGGCTCTATCAACATTTCAGAAATGACAAGTGTAGAATACCGTAAACATTTAATTAGGAGTCCAGGTCTGAGTAGAACCTATTCTCTAACCACATGCAAAACAAATAGACACCCAGAGAACAACAGATGGCATTAAACTATTTATTCTCCGTTTCCTTTTACAGAGATAGTTGTCCTCAGGGCTTGGTGTTTTATAATGTTGGTGTATGGGTTGGATGCAGTGTTTGTGATACTGGTCTGTGATATGTGTGTGTATGTGTTTTCACAGTGAAGGTACAGAGTGAGTCATTTCAGTTTAAATAAAGATAGGCAAGCCTAGCTGCTAATGGATGAGATTGGCGTCATTATGTTAGTTGAGTGTTGCAGAAGCAATCACACACGCACACACACACATACACACACACACAGAGACACACACAGACACACACACACTATGTGTGGAATGCTGGCTTTGTCTCCTCCGTCAGCATATGCTTGTGACAGCATTAGACAAATGAGCGCTTTGGGATTGACTCCTCAAGAGGTACAAGAGGTGTGATTTAAGATGTATAATTTCACCATGGCTCTTAAGTACCTTCACTAGCTTGTAGAACTGCCTGTAAATGCACTGCTAAGAGAGCTGTGATGGATGAATGGGATCTTTGATCTCACTGTAGTTGTAGTTAGATAAATGCAGCCATTTGGACTCTTTGATAGGAGAGCATAATGCCCCTCCATTGGCACTTTGGAGCCAGTCAGGGCATGAAATATGTGTTTTTCCAGTTTGGGAGAGAATATGAGAGGCTGAGAGAGTGAGGGAGAGAGAGAGAGAGAGAGAGAGAGAGAGAATGAGTGAGAGAAGAAGAAGGAGTGGTGATTAATAATTGAATCTTTTCAGTTGTCAAATCTCAAGGCCCATCAATACACACAGCTGCTTCTAATAACATGCTGGAATCCCCTACTGTCTCCTCATACTTCAATTACAGCACAAGGATGGCAAGCTTGAAGTAAACAAACCAGGGAAAAACAGTGCTTTTGTGTCAACATCGGTACGCATCACATCTTCGTGGTGGTGACTCTGCTTTCAACCATTTCAGTCAAGGCCAAGGAGTGGACCTATTTGAGGTGAAACAAAAGTAAAGCAACTGGCATTTAGCAAATGCAAATGCAATGTGGGTTTCTGGAATAGAACCTGCGTCGACCACGTTGATCAGTTATCCTCATCACAGTAACAACAATGACAAATGTAACAGCTGTATTGATGACGATGATGATGATGATTATTGATCACCATCATCTTAATGACCATGAAGTTTAAGGTGAGGCTCATCATGTTCATGAAGTTTCACTGTGGTTATGATGATGATGATGATGATGATGATGATGATAATGACCATGACCATAAAGTTAAAGGTGATGTTGATGTTTCTAATGTTTATCAAAGCAATGCTGCTGCTGTTGCTGACTATGATGATGGTGCCAGAGACACTCCAAGGACTATGATGATGATTACGCAACAGTGGCCATGACGATGATGGTTCTGACAGTGATGAAGGGGTAATAGAAAGTCCTCTGAGGGTGCAAAACGCGGAGGCAAAGTGTCACGAAGGTCCTTGGTTTGAAGCCCTGCCATTGTATTGTGTAATAAAAGGCTGTTATGCAACAGAAGGGAGACACACGCACAGGGGCAGAGAGAGGAGGGGACGCAAAACAGCAGAGAGGCAGCAGCATGTTCCCCCTTTGGGCCCACCGTGTTTAATTAAGTTATACAGCAACAGACCAACACCACTTTATGCTGCTGAGAAAGAGAGGGAGGAAGAGAAGGAAAGAGACAGAAGGAAAAAGAGAGAAGGAAAGAGAGCGAGAGAGATAATTTGGGGTGGAGTGTGATACAGAGAGGACTGGAGGCACTGTTGAGTGGAGGGTAGAGAGAAGTGAGATGAAAAAGAACGAAAGAGAGAGGGAGGCACTGATGGAATGATAGGATTCAAGAGGGGCAGAAAGATGACACACACACACACAGAGAGAGAGAGAGAGAATGAAGGAAAACAAAAAAGAGAGAGCAAGGTTTGCGAGAGGGGCAAGAGAAAGAAAAGTAGGGGGATCAGAGGGAGTTAGAGGGGATCAGAGAGAGAGAGAATGTGTGTGTGTGTGTGTGTGTGTGTGTGAGAGAGAGAGAGAGAGAGAGAGAGACTTCAAAAAGTTAATTCTAACACCATTAATTCCTTTTAGCTGCTGTTCTACTGGCCAGCAAATCTCTCCAAGCAGAAGCTCCATACCCACCCAAACGCAGACAAGGATCCAGACAACTCAATATGCAGTGCTTGAGCTCCGTAAACACTACAGACTGAGTCAAGGCGCCGGCTCAGCAGATAACATAACAGCAACATAAAAAAACCCAAGAAGTGAATATATTATGTGCTGATTGCAAATAGGATTTTTGTGGGTGTACTAAGTGTGTTCTGAGAAACAGCAGTGGTCGGTCAGATTTTGATGTGTCTTCTGGAGCCTAAACGTGGAACTCTGCATCAGCCACCAGGGCACTAGGGTCTTTGAGAAAGCCATTATGGTTGAAAATGCCAAGACTGTTTCACGTAGTAAAGACCAGGCTGTCAGTCTAGGTGGATGTGATGTATGTGTGTGTGTGTGTTTGTGTGTGTTTAAATCTGTATGTGTGTGCCTATGTGTTTTAAGTTCTTTTATGCTCATGTGTGGTGTTCTCTGTGTGTGCATTTGTGCATAGTGTGTGTCTTTTTGCGTATGTGTGAGACTTGACTCATCTGAGTGTAACACCCCCCTGGCAGTCACAGATGTCTGAGGCACATGGTGGCACTGTGATGACGCAGGCACCGGGACTTAGACAGACGCTCATTTTGGACCAACCCAGCTCCTAACCCAGGCCCAGGCTCCTGGCCCAGATCTGGCCCTGATATGGCTCTAGTGTTGTAGCACTGAAGTACATCTCACACAGACTTTGGATGCATTTCTTGGGAATGGGTGTTATAAAGGCCAGTGGGGCTTCTGGACCATAGACTTCACCCTTTATACAGACAATGGGCTGGTAACTTCATTCTCAATTAAAGACCCTTAACCAAAAACCTTAGTCTGCCCCTATGGACCTGGTATGACTTTATGTTCAGATATACACCATACTTACCACCTAAATTGGACACAGATGTCTGTGGTGCAGTTGATTTAGATTGATGGGATGCAAATCTCCATGACCCTGTAGGACCCTATTTTAGCTCTGGTCCTAATCTAACCCTTACATGGCCATTCTCTCTAATCTAACGCCTGGTCACGGACTGAGTATGCTGGCATATTGGCCTGTGCCTGTATGCTGAATAGTCAGTAAGCTTCAGTGGTGTTAGGGAGATATTTGCTGAATAGTCAGTAAGCTTCAGTGGTGTTAGGGAGATATTTGTCCAAGAATAGACTTTTATCCACCTTTATTTTAGGGTTTGTGTTTTGTTTTGTTTTTTATCTTCCTGTTTTATAATGCTCAAGCAAAACACTTGTCTTATCTTGGAAAAGCATTTGGTGGATACATTTGACTTTATTTCTCACTTCTGTTAGAGAGAGGATCAAATCAGATGCTGCAGGCTTTGCCAAGTTGCACGCCCCCAATCCTTCAACACTCTCCGCCTCCGCAACTGGGTGTGTTATCCTTAGGATTGCACTTCCACATGACACATGGTCCTTCTGTTCAGTTTCCCAGAATAAATAATATTTGCGTCTGAGCCACTTATAAACACACACACACCCACACACACACAACATGTTTTACAAAGATTTCCTGGAAGTCCTTAAGTGGTTCTGAGTTTATGAGGCAGAAGCACTCATTGTTGTTAGAAAAGGGAAGCAGAACTCCAGAAATGTGTCTTTAATGCACGCCTACAGCAAGTGTCTGACCAGACATCAAAACAAGTCAGGGACAACAGCAGCACAGCAATCAATTACAAGTTTGTTCAACCTTTTAGAATAATTCAGCCTCTGGGTCTACAGTTGCTCATTACAAATGCCACACTAGGAGACTGACATTGATGATGTGCATTTTTGTATTCTCTTTTCAGTTGCTATGCATCCTATGTGCTTCTTTTATTGTTTTTATTGTCTTTGGTTGAGAGCAGACTGATTCTCGATTACCTTTAGCCTCATGCCTGTATGTGGCTACATGATCTTACTACGAGTGGGTATTAATATGTGAATGGCTTGGCTAGACTAATGGTGGGATGCCCAACTGTGTTTGGCTCCTAGGCTAATATATTGCCATGTGTTGATGCACAGTTGAGGATTCATATCTCTGGTTTTAATGACAAGTACGGAATGGGACACATAATAGGTTTTTAAACTGCCGGCAGCAGTGATATGATCATTTCTGCAATGTCTCTGCTCTCCGCAGGAGTAGAAGTAAGGATGATGCTTTTGGCATCACAAAGTAATGAACCCGCGGTGAGAGGCATTTCATGTACACACCCATTGCATCTCTGAACCGAAGGGTTCCTGTCTCTGTTGGAATAGCAGCAATCTGTTTGCCATAACTGCAAATTAGTTTGCCTCGTAATAGCTACACTTGAATGGTATTTTGTTTTGTGAAACTTTGCCTTTATAGGGCCACAACAGATACCTGAATTTTCAGTATAAAAATGGATCTAAAAATTGTGCAAAATGGATCTGTAGAAATTGTATTTTACTCAAGTTTGCCTAGTTTTGCACAATGGTTACAAGTGCACTTAAATATCAGAATGCTTTCAGAAATTCTCTGGCCTAATGTACTGCAAACCCACAAGCATATGTAAACACATTATGTACCGTGTACGCAAACATACACTCACTCGCTCACACACACACACACACACACACACACACACACACCACACACACACACACACACACTTAGGAGCATAGTCTTGCTGAGTGTCCCTGCCTCACTAGCTGTCCTTGGCTGTGAGTCCTGGGCTAATCTGTAGAAAGCCTCTTTGGGTATCTGTCATCTTGACCATGCGCTGACCAGGGATTTCAGTGGAGTGCGGATCCGTTTAGCAGACCAGCCGCATCCAGCTGTGTCAACAGTCCCCCATCCACTGTGTCACATTCAGCAGATGATAGAAAAAATAAACTACAAGCCCATTCAAAATGCTACAGATTCTGAAATATGTTATGTCAGCA
>PYXC01001891.1:852500-862500 GCA_015244755.2 Tenualosa ilisha | reverse complement strand
CTCATTAAAATAAACATGATGGCTGCTGAAATCTATTTTATAGTGCATTAATAACCTTAATGACATAGATTCAAAAGGTCAGTATTAGACTGAATTTTCTGTAAGTTTGCCATATGGTCACAAAGCCGTATCAAATAACGGAACAAACTATTTAAAATGTTGTCAGTACCATTTGTGTCAGAAATTACAGTCTTCCTTAAGTTCTGGAAAAATGTTTGGACCATGGGAGTACAAAGAGAAATGCATCATTTTTGTCACGGGAGATTCAAGCCAAACAGGAAGTTTGACATCATGAAGATGGGGTCTAGACTTATGCAGTGCCTGACGAGCAACTGCTCAACTGCTCAACTGCTCTGCAAGCACCTTACTCCAGCAGAGCCGAAACCAGTCCCTTCCACGTCATGCCTTTTAACAGGCGTGCGTCACGTTTAGTCAGCCCTGTGCAGTGCTGCTCAGAGCTGCGTGATCTTGAATTTGCCTAATGAAGGGTCTATGGGAATGAATGGGGCTATGGCTATGGACAATTGTAATGAAGGGTCTATGGGAATGATTGGGGCTATGACTATGGACAACTGTGATGAAGGTCTATGGGATGGATGGCTATGGACAATGTTAATGATGGGTCTATGGGTATGGATGGGCTATGGCTATGGACAATGGTAATGATGGGTCTATGGCTATGGGTGGGGTTGAGAGCTCAGAGATGAGTAGGTAGCGGCCAGAACTTAAGCAGGCTACAGTTAGGAGACATCCAGCTGTTCACTGATAATGTTATAGTACACACACACACACACAAACACATAAACACACACACATACACACATGCATGGAGAGAGAGATTGACAGAGGAAAAATAAGACACACACACTCACTTATGTTTCCCTTTAAGGCTCTCACATATCCCTACACACACACACACACACACACACTGATCTGAGGAAGATCAACTGAAGGGGAGAGGAGCCCACCATTCGGCTAATGGACTTTAGAGCGGGAGCCCCGTGTGGGATTAGCCTGGCTTAGACTCCCCCCCCCCCCCCACTCTTACTCACGCGCACACACTCACACACACCACACACGGCCCACTTTTACCCTGTCCTTGCTCTTCCACAAGGGCTTAGAGTAACGTGTGCACTGCAGACATATAGAAACACACACACACACACACACACACACACACACACACACACACAGCCACCTTTTACCCTATCCTTGCCCTTTCACTCATCCTATAATCAAGAGCTCAGAGTAGCATGTGTAGACATACAGAAATAAGCACACACACTCACACTCACACACACACACTCACACTCACACTCACATTCACACCCACACCCACACAATCACACTCACACAAACACACTCTCTCTCTCTCTCTCTCTCACACACACACACACACACACACACACACACACACACACACATACACACACACACACACACATACTTACCTCTGACATCTTTTTCGCTCGATATCATCTCTCTCAGTATATTTGTAGCACTCAGCACCTGCAATTCGTTCCTCTGTGTGTGCGTTGCAATTTCTTCTGATTGGTTGATCCTACCAATGCTATAGATCATAAAGAACATTCATCTCTGAAACTGCATTTAAGAACTTTTTTGGTGTTATTTCCCAAAAGGACAGCTCCTTTACTTCAGCTGCACCCACACCCACATCAGCACATGCACACACACACACACACTCACACTCACACTCACACACTCACTCATTCCTTCTCTCTCACACACACGCGCACACACACATATACAACACACACACACACACACACCTGATGAAGCTGCCATCGCAGCCTCCTTACACAAATGCCTTCCAGCACAGTGCTGCTTTGATTGCATCACTGAGGCAGTGCTAAGTGTTCTTTTACACTTGTAAAAAAGTGACTTGGAAGACTTCAGTTTTGGCTCCAGCTAAGTCACTGCCTTGAAGTTAGGCTATTTTGTGTGTGTGTGTGTGTGTGTGTGTGTGGTGTGTGTGTGTGTGTGTGTGTGTGTGTGTGTGTGTGTGTGTGTGTGTGTGTGTCTATGATTAGAATATTGACATTTTGATTTGGAATCAGAGTAAAAGTTATCCACTGTCAAACAGTGCTGTTTTTTAAGTGTTCTGGACACAAAGCTGGAAAGGTTGAAGTACACCCTTCACAAGTACAGAATTATCCCATGATGGTTTTCTGTTTGGCACACTTTGACTCTGACTGTTTTGTCAAAGGAAGACAGGTCTGTATGCCTCTGTCACTTCTGTAGTGGCAAATCCACATATTTAATTCATAGAAAATGTCTACAGTGAAATTAACAATAACATTAATTTAAAACATGGTGAGCCATAAATCAATAAATAATAAGAAGGAAATGATTAAGAACAAAAATAAAAGACCAGATTTACAGAGATTGAGATTCAGTTGAGTTATCAGTCATTTCCACTTTGCAGTCGGGTGTAGACAAAGGTTTTAAGGCAGTTGTTAACTCATTTCGTTAGAAAATACATACGCATGTTGTTTAACAGTGTTGCCATTGCCTCAGCCATTGGTTGTATTTATCAGCACAGTTAAGTACACATCTTGGTCTGTCATCATCAAGCGCATGCCATACTGGATCAGTTGGGATTGGTTCCTGGATTTCTGGGGGATCTGGAAATTTCCATGTATGGATACTTGCTAACACTTGAAGTAATTCTGAGATTTGTGCTTTTTTGTCTTAGAGGATGATTATAGTATTTTTTGTATTTGCTGTGTACTATTTGTGTACTAGCATGAGCTACATTGTTTCTTCATTTCAATTTCTCAACAATTTAGACATAACAATGGTGACGATTTACAAGAAAATGCCAAAGTGCATCTTGATTTGTGTTTTCTCTCCAGTTATGTGCGAATGGCACAGACTGCCGCTCAGGACTGTCTGTTAATGACAGATGGTTGCTCAAGATGATCTGGTGTTTTAGGGAAAAGGGCTAATTTAATACACACAAACACACACACACACACACCTCTCACGTCTCACCACTCTCTCTCTCCACACACACACACACACACACAGACACTCACACATACACACACACACACAGACTGGATCTAAGGCACAGACAGACGGGTGTGCCCTCATTCTGCCTCCCCTCTCGCCTCCTGCTGAACCTGATGAAATATTTATGCCAGCCGCTGCATGCTCCATAGCTCCTGTTGTTTCTGATCAACGCACACACAGACACACACACACACACACACCACACACACCACAACACACACACCACACACACAATATAATATGTACACACATATAGATTTTGCTGACTAACCCACAAGAGACACATGGCACATAGTGGTTTTATTACTTCTGAGGTTGAAAATGTGACTACATGGGAAAATATCTTTGGAATCAAAATGCTTATATGCAAAAACAAACATTCACACACACACCCCCACACACACACACACACATACACATTTACACACACACAAACACAGTGTGCCAGTTTATGAAGTGAGATCAGTAGCAGTGTAAAGGGAAGCAGAAGTCTGGTCTGGGAGGGGCTGAACTCACACACACACACACACAGGGGGATCAGTGACACAGAGGGTGGTGGTCGGAGTGAAGGAAGCAGGGCTGGACATACATTACATTCGCACACACACACACATGCACACACACGCACACACATGCACGCACACACGCACACACACAACGTGGAGCAGACACAGAAGATAGTGGAAGGGCAGACAGGGCCGGACTGACACAGAGTTTGATTTGGTTTTGTGTTTCTAAACTCTGGGGGATTGTAGTGGTTATCATGTTCGGTCTGTGCATGTAGGGTCACGTAGTACAGTATGCAGCATGGAGGTTTGTGTGTGTGTGTGTGTGTGTGTGTGTGTGTGTGGGCATGATGTATAAGAGAGAGAGCGAGAGAGATAAGTGAATTGAAATGAAGATGCAGTGAAAATACTGAAACATGATACCATGATACCTCTGTGTTTACGCGCGCGCATGTGTGTGTGTGTGTGTGTGCTGTATGGTTTACTTGCATAGAAATGGGCGTATGGTGTAAAGTCTACTGTTGCCTTACTCCCCCCCCCCGTATCTGTTTCAGATTCTGTTTTCCTCCTGACCTGCTCTGTCTCATCCTACTGGTTTGTCTTTTTCATTCCTCTCTCTCTCTCGTTCCCCCCTCACACCCTGTCTGCGTGGTCTCCTTCTGTGCCACCTGATTGTTTACTTGTTCTCCGAGAGGAGAGGTGGGCGTAAGGGGAGGGACATTACCCGACACAGGGAGGGAAAAAGATTCATGGATGCCGGGTCTCCTCCGTGGGTAATCATCACTGGCAAGAACATTGATTGGTTCTCCAGCTGTTGCTATGGTGTCAGGCCTCTCTCTCATTTGCCAACTACAGTGTAACCTGGAGCGTCCCAGAATCTCATGGTCGTTATGACAACAGACAGAAGTGAGACATTGTTGTGATGGTTTCATAACCACCATGCAACGCCCCCCACCATCACCACAACCTTATCTGTGATTGAAGATTCTGTAATGGTATGTTGGGAGATTCTGTTTCCATGGTAAAAACAACATCTAATCAGAAGAATTTCCTCAGACGTTCCTCAACCACATTTGATCTGTCAATGCAAAACCAATCGCTTAGTTAGCATGCGATTTGACATAAAGGTAAAAGCAATCCACATAGAAAAAAAGATCCACAGGTGAACTTGTATTGGTTTTCAGCCCTGATTGGATGGGATTTTCTACCCAGTAAAAATGCACTGAAGCTGTGTTTTCCATGGAGATAATGAACTGCTACATCTTATTTTGCGATAGAGAGGCATATCTATTCAGTGTTTATACTGTGTCAAACATTAAAATAACACAGGAGGGAAAAAAAATTGCAGCCAACCTGGGAACATACAACTTTATTTATAGGCCCTAATGGCTTAGAACAATCCTAGAAAAGTGTAGACATTTAGACTGCTGTGCACAGCCTGAAGACGTGTCTGTGAGGAGTGTTTTTCTCCCGACCTCCAGAAGACTGCAGACAACAAGGTGATATGGGCTGGGTCTGTTAGCCAACGCCGAGCTGCAGTCAGGCCCAGCGGCAGACTCATTGAGAAACATGGGATGTGGTGTGTGTGAGTGTGTGTGTGTGTGTGCGCGTGGGTGCGTGCGAGCAGCTCGAGGGGGAATGTCAGAGTTTAAATGGAGGTGGCGGGGGAGGGCGGCCGATACCACAGCAGGTGCAAGATGGGATCAGAGTATCGTCTCTGCCTGCAGGATGTTGACTGTGCACACACACACACACACACACACACACACACACACACACACACACACACAAAGATGGACCCACACATACACAAAACCAGACAGATACACACACAAAAGTCTAGCAGGCAGGCAGTCACATGGATACACCGTTGACATACACGATTACTCACAGACCCAGATATACACCTGACTGTGAAATGGAATGTGAATTTGATGAGAAGAGATGTGTAGAAAAGTCAAGAGAATAAAACCAAAAAATCGAAAGAGTGAGAAAAAGACAGCGGAAATGGTCCGGAGATGATAACTAGAGAGGGAAAGGAGGAAGACAGGCTAAAGGGAAGATGGAGAAAGGTAATAAGAGAAGAGAAACGAGCAAGAGAGGAGGGAACGAGTCTGTGAGTGTGTGAGTGTGTTAATGCCTCCCACTGTTGCTATTCGGTGTTAAAGCAGGTCAGAGGATTCACCTCAGTTTAATTGTATCAGCACCTGCTCTGCCATTCTCTCTGTTTCTTCTCTTTCTCTCCCCCCAGCTTTGAGTGTGTGAATGTGTCTGTGTGTGTGTGTGTTTGTGTTTGTGTTTGTGTTTGTGTTTGTGTTTGTGTGTGTGTGTGTGTGTGTGTGTGTGTGTGTGTGTGTGTGTGTGTGTGTTTCCATGTCCTGTTTTCCTGGTTTCACTACCATGTCTGTGCGTGTGTGTGTGTATGTGTGTGTCTGTGTCTGTGTGTGTGTTTGTGGAGCAGAGCATGTCTGTCTCTGACCTCCTTTCTGCTTAAGTCTCATGGGACTCTGGAAGGGCTGGCAGCTTGAGTCAATGACCCAGCAGTATTGCCCCCACATTGGGCAGACATCACGACCAAGCGTGGGGGAGTATGGAGGTGGTCATGCTCACACTTGGATGTCCTGGAAGTGAAAAGACAACCATGTGTAAAGGATGAGGGGTTTGTAGAGCAGATACTACAGTACTGCCCAGTGTCTGGTTCAAATACAGAAAGGGCTTTAAATTCTAGAGAGAGAGAGAGAGAAAAAGAGAGAGAGGATGCTGGAATGCTGGATTCTGGAATGCTGTGGGATTAGATGTGGTCTGGAATATGGAATGCAACTGGAATGGAAAAATGAGCTGGAGTTCTGTGGAGGAAGAGTGGGGGATGAGTAAGAGAGAAAGTGAGGTGAGTGGGATTTAGAATAGACTTTTATTCAAAGCCAAAGCCAATACTCAATGGCTTTAGATATATGGGAAGATGATAAATGATTACATTGAAGTGCTTTTTAGGAGAGAAATGAGAACAAAAGTTTATTTAACAGATAATTTCATGTGATATAGGCCTACAGAAAATCTGTATTCTATAGTATAAAATAAGGCTGAAACAATCTAACAGGAGGTGATGGAATTGTGTGGGTGAGAAAACTTGAGTTATGCTGACAGGACCCCTAGAATTTTGCAGAGGAAGAGAGAGTAATATAATAAGCAGAGAGAAGTTACAGGGGAAGAGAGAAAGAGCGAGGGAGTGTGTGAGAAAGAAAGAGAGAGGGATAGAAAGCGAGAGTGAGAGAGAGAGAGTATGGGAGAGCGAGCGAGAGAGAGAGAGAGCAAGTGTGCGAGGGAGAGAGAGCGAGTGAGAGAGAGAGAGAGAGTATGGGAGAGCAAGCGAGAGAGAGAGAGAGAGCAAGTGTGCGAGGGAGAGAGAGCGAGTGAGAGAGAGAGAGAGCAAGTGTGCGAGGGAGAGAGAGCGAGAGAGAGAGAGAGAGAGAGAGAGAGAGAGAGCGAGTGTGCGAGGGAGAGAGAGAGAGTGAGAGAGAGAGAGAGCAAGTGTGCGAGGGAGAGAGAGAGAGAGAGCAAGTGTGCGAGGGAGAGAGAGCGAGTGAGAGAGAGAGAGAGCGAGTGAGAGAGAGAGAGAGCGAGTGAGAGAGAGAGAGAGCGAGTGAGAGAGAGAGAGAGCGAGCGAGAGAGCACGCTTGGGAGCTCTCTGATGGGAGAGCTGCGGAGTGGAAGCGGTGTGCTGGCAGTGTGGCAGTGTGGCAGCATGGCTGTCAGGGTAATGGGTATTTAGTAGCGGCGAGTGACCCGCTTCAACTGGAGGTGTGCACCAAAACGGCAGGGTGCCAACAGTGCAACGCTGGCATTTAACAGTCTCACAGGTCAGAGGAACACTCCCACATACATACACACACACACACACACACACAGACACACGCACACACACTTGAAAAATGTGGTAGGAATAGCTCACTGGAGAGAGTGTTTCAGGGTGTTTTAGGCCAGGAAGACTGCTTGTCTGCTTGGGAAGAAGGTTAGAAAATGGCAGCTGGAGACAAAGTGAACACAAGGATAACTATTGGGGGCCATAGATTTTAATGGGAACTGAATGAATGCTTATTTCATATATATTTCAATGGCATCGTAATCACTCCTGCTGCACCTGCTTCAAACTGTACTTTTCTAACCTTAATTAACACGAAATGTGCAAATCATGATGCTATCAGATATAACTGAGGTCATGTTCTTATATATGAGGTTATGTTCTTATATATGAGGTCATGTTTTTATAATGAAATTATAAATATAATTTTCTCTATGCAGATATAGTTTAGCTTTGAAGCCAAAACTGATTATAAATTCAATGGTCTATGTTTCATTTATGTGTATTATTGTTGCATCCAGAGTCTGTATATTTACTGTTAATACCACTAAAAGCCTTTTGTTTTTTGATATAGAAAGATATGGGGCTAATTTGTATTCATGACAAATAGCATTCAACTTTGTTTGGGGTTTTGATTATTTGAAGCCGATATGTAATATATCAAATTGTGTCTTAGACGGGTTTTACTGTCAGACAATTAGGTCTCTTATCTCAGTGTTTAATAAGAGGGCACTGGCCCATTGGGATTCTCAGATACATTTACAATGTTTTTGCAACATTCCTTATTCAAGGCTTTAATTGGGGCGATTCTCTCACTTCAAAAATTACTTCAAAATGTCACGCGGTAATTTGTCATTTTTAATGGAATTAAATGCTTGCTGTGGCTTTTCCTTGTATTTGTTCACCAAGGCAAATGGACCAGTTAGGTGATGCCTTATGGTGATGTCTAGATTTGTCTGACACTGTGTTTGTTTCTCAATGCTGTAGTTGCTATTCATTCATTGTCTTCACTCATTCTTATTCCACTCTCCGATAGATGGATAGATACATTGGTTGGCTGGTAGATTTATTCATCCCTAAACAGAAATTGCAACAGCATTGCAGCAACAGCATGGCCGGTCAGATCAGTTCCACTGACAATTCTAGATCTGAGGTGCATCTTTCAGTTTGGCAGAATGAGGAGGGCTGATGTTCAAGGCGATTGCTGTTTCTTTTGAACTATTACACTTGAGTTTGTTTTTTATGTAAACATTCCAAATTGTTCAATTGAAACACTATATTTTGGCTCAGTGTCCATGTTTTACATAGCAAACAAAAAAACTGTTTGAATGTGAATATCCCAATATCTGTTATAGTATCAGTATTGGAACTCTGTATTTTCCATTAGTAGACTACTTGGCCTCTTTAGTGGTAGTAAATCCTAGTAATGTCAGGACTGGATAAATTTTAGTGTCAGTACTGAATCTCTGCAGTATCAGTGCTGAATCTCTGTAGTGTCTGTAGCCTACTAGATATTTCCAGTTTCATCACCTATCCACTCTATGGTGACATCCATATATCTCCGCTCTATCTGATATCACCTAGAAGAAAATGGCTAGGATTATGCAAATTGTATATGGGGTCTATATAGTCCTTACATTGTTCTATTAGGACAGATAAGAAAAGCATATTTTCAACCAAGCTTTTCCAGTATGGGCACAACTATCCCACTGCCAGTAACCTACTGGATCTCTCCAGTGTTAGGCATTTTGCCACCCTCTCTAATGCAGCCTCAGGCTTGCACCTGTGCCGGTGTCAATGGCAGATTTGTCCCAGGGTCATGGCCAGGTTTATGTCAGGGTCACCTCACTCCGACCCACTGCTCTAAGCAGTGTGTAACCCCAGGAGCCCTCATGCTTGGTGTTAGGCCCTATGCGCTAAGATAAACTAAGAAGCTAAGCCCTCCCTTACAATAGGGGCTAGAGGGAGGAGGTATTAGCTGGGGGCTAATGCTAGAGCAGATTCATTCACAGTCAGTGTGATATTACCTTCTGGTGCAGTGAAGTGCCTTAGGGTGGGTGTTAGTCATAGGAGGGTGTATTAGCCACAGGCTACTGCTGGAGTGGAGAGAGCACACAGTGTTATAACCTCTCCCGGTTTAGTGAGGTGCCTTAGCGTGGGTGTTATTAGCCACAAGCTGGTGCAAGGTTAGCGTAGCTTTTTAGCCTCATTAGTGCATAGGAGCATGGTGTTGAAACTGGCGAGTAAATCATATCAAAGGAGCTACTGACCAACCAAACTGTAACCCACTCATGGTTTGGTTGCCAAAGAGACCACATACAAGGGTGAAAAAAAAACTCACTGTCAAGCTTATTGCTATTATAATCTCCTTCATCTATTGACTGGTGTGTGTATGAAACATCTTAGTGATCCAACCCTGTTCTCTGTTCTATCTGTTTCTCTCAGGTGAGCTTCTTTGAATGGGACACATCCTCTGACTGACCAGGCCTTCTCCCTCTCCCCCACACACACACACACACACCTACATTGTCAACATGGCGTTGGACGACGGGTATTTCCTGGCTCACAAGCTGGCCCTGCCCCCCTGGGACAGCGGCTC
>PYXC01001891.1:792500-847500 GCA_015244755.2 Tenualosa ilisha | reverse complement strand
TAATGTATTAAAACACACATTTATGGACATAAATGGATAAAATGTATGAACAGCCAATAGAATTAAATAGAATTAAAGATAAAGCTTATGAAAAGAACAACCCCCTTACTGATCTCTTCTTCTCTCTCTATCTGTAGGGTACCGCTGCTTCAAGGCAGTGATGTTCCTGACGGGCCTGATGTTCGGCTCGGTCATCATCTTCATGCTGTGCTATAAGGAACGTGTGCTGGACACCCAGCTGAGTGTGGAGGCCTCCGTGGGCATCGGGCTGGGCATCGGCACGCTTTGCGGCCTGGTCACCATGCTGGTGCGCAGTGTGGGCCTTTCATGGTCGGGCTGCTACTGGGGCTGCTGGTGGCCCTGGCATCACTGGTGGTAAGGAAGCAGGGTGGTTTCCACTTCCTGTTTCAATTTCTATTTGGATTTCTTGTTTGTCATTTCTGCTTGCTCTTATAAGGTTGCAGATGAAATTAGATACAGTCTGATGGATTAGCATAAGCTTGATCCCATACTGCTTGAATGTATGTCTGCCAGTTTAAGTAATCAACAACACTTATTTATGATGGCTAGGTTCAGTAGCCATATCTACCT
The DNA here is from genome assembly GCA_015244755.2 of Tenualosa ilisha. Lineage (NCBI taxonomy): Eukaryota > Metazoa > Chordata > Actinopteri > Clupeiformes > Clupeidae > Tenualosa > Tenualosa ilisha. Next base: position 846,909 of record PYXC01001891.1, on the reverse strand, counting down.
CTGTATGATGGCAACCAAGTTTAGTAACAGCACATTCTTATTCACTTTTATTCTGGTTGCCAGATTCTGGAGGAGTTCTACCAGCCGCGCACCATGTGGCTTCCGCTGGGCGTGCTGCTGGGCTCGGGGATGCTGTTCGCCGTGCTCACGCTCCAGTGGCAGCGCTGCTTCGTCACGTTCTCCACGGCCACATTCGGCGCCGCCGTCATCACGGTAACCGTGGACTACTTCGTTGAGATGCTGGCGCTGGTGCGTCACGTGTACGAGCGAGTCAAGCTGGCGCCACGCCACATCTGCTGGTTCACCTGGGTCATCATGGGCGTGTGGCCCACGCTGGCGCTGCTCGGGGTGCTCATCCAGTGGAAGGTCACCGCCGAAGGATACTCCCACACCGAAGGTGAGGAGGGAGGGAGGAAGTGATGTCAAAGGGGTTAAAGATCATGGGAAATGATGTAATTGATCTGGGATTGAGAGGGGTTTGTGAAAGAGGAAAGCGAGACAGTGGTCATTCAGTGGAAGGTCAGGGCGGAGGGATATTCCCACACCGAAGGTGAGGAGGAAGGAAGTGATATCAAAGGGGTAAAAGGTCATGAAGGTCATGAATGATGTCTCTGGAAAGAGGGGGAGTGGTGATGGGATGAAGAAAAGGGAAACTGCACAATCACTGAATAGACACCTAAAGGAAAAAGTATGAATTGAGTGAGTTCATTCTCAGGTAGCTGCTTAGAGTGGTGGCTTGAAGTAATTTACGTTTGTACGTTAGAAAAGTCCTTGATTCCCTCTTTGGTCCATAAACACATCCAAAGTCCAGTATCTTAAAGCTGCTCATTGGTTGCTGTTGCAAGATACTGCCCCCCTGCAACCACTAGAGGCCTAGCATATGCCATTGACTCCATTCTGATTAGCTCCATATTGGCTTCAAATAAAAAGACTTCTGTTTCCCAGCTGATGAGCAGGCTGCTACTCTCTCTCTGTCCTGTGTCCAGTACTCATCCACTGCCAGTGCGTTCAGCACTCCTGCCATACTGGCTAACTAGGGGTTAGCCAGCAGCCTTTTGGAAGGAAGAACAGAGTTGTGTGGTGTGTGTGTGTGTGTGTGTGTGTGTGTCTGTCTGTTTTCTCTCCCCTGATACAATCCTTCTACTGGGAGCCACTGAGATCTGTGGCATCCTGCCTGGCTGCCCTTTAAACGTGAACAGCACCCAGCAGGGAGTCAGGCCTAAACAGAGGCTGGGTCCCAGTGCATCACTGTCACTAAACCCCCAGTGCAGCACTGTCACTGGGTGTGTGGTATTATTGGCTGTCTTTCTCATCTTTGTCCCGCATGCCTGAGCTTGCTTGCTTGCTTAGGCCTACTTGCCCTTTTTTCTCCCACGACGTATTCTTTCACACACAAAACACATCATCATCATCTCTGTCATCATTATCTATAAGTGCGATTACGAGAGGGGATTATGATTATGTGCCTTTATATCACACTTCTCTCTCTCTCTCTCTCTCTCTCTCTCTCTCTCCCTTTCTCTCTATGCCTCGTGCATCTTAGCATTTCTGTCTTCACAGGGTCTCAGCAGTGTGTGTAGGATTACTGTCATTTTCTGTCATCTCTTTACTGCAAACACACACATTTATTTTTCTTATCCAATTTTTTCACATTGTTTTGTGTATTGTTAAGGGGTGTTGCAGGCATGTGGCTGTATTGCAAAACAACATTTACTAACAAATATATAACAAGTCCTCTTATCTATGTCAGCACAGGAATAAATGTGCGTATCTGTGACGTGTTACGTGCAGGCTATATCTAGTGATCCTATAGAGATTGTGTTACATTAAATGCATTCATTTTGCTGACATTTTTGTTGAAAGTATCTTACAAAGCAGAGAAAAATCAATGTGTAGTGTGAATCAGAAACATCAGTGTGCGATGATTACTACATGATGTCAGCAGGAGATACTGTCACTTTGTTGTGTAGTTTCTGCAGAGCTGCTTCACTGAGTCTGTGGAAAATGATCGCTAAATGCTGCACAGATGCTGTTGAGATTCTGTTGTTATTGCACTGTGCTCGCTTCTCTCTCTCTGTCTTAACCCATTACTTCAGAAAACAAGTTATCAGTAGCAGTCACAAATGTACCGATTCAGTAGTGAAGCCATAGAGTTCTTCTATATTGGGACAGATTTAGCAGTGAAGAGATAGAAGTCCTGTGTTATGCGTCAGTGGTGCAGTCATAGAGGTCATGTGTATTGGTACAGATTTAGTATTAAAGCCATAAAGACCTTGTACATTTGTACAGATTCAGTCGTGCAGCCAAAGAGTTCCTCTATATACAGATTCAATAGTGAAACCATAAAGATCTTGTACATTACATTACATTTAGCAGACACTTTTATCCAAAGCGACTTACAAAGAGAGGACATAAACAGTAGCATACAAAGTGTACAGTGTTCGCAGGCAAAGAATAAAATAGATAAGTACTAGTGCAAAAAGTTACATACACAAAGGTCTAATATACAGATGTCTGAATACAGGGTAATATTGCACATTGGTTATACAAGTTATTGCACAGATTAACTTTGCTCAGTGCATATAATGCAGTAGAGGTTTCACCAGGCTGGGACACTTATAACGATATATACACTTGAGCAGTGCAAGAAAAATCAGTGTAAGGGGGTTATTTAGATGAGTAGGGGTTAGTTTTATTATGAGGGGAAGCTCTCTTGGAAGAGAAGAGTCTTCGCAAGCCTCTTAAAGGTCGAGAGGGATGGCCCTACTCTTTTAGCGGCTGGTAGCTTATTCCACCATTGAGGAACAATGACGGAGAACCATACATTACATTACATTACATTTAGCAGACGCTTTTATCCAAAGCGACTTACAAAGAGAGGACATACAAATAGCACACAAAGTGTACAGTGTTCGCAGGCAAAGAATAGAATAGATAAGTACTACTGCAAAAAGTTACATACACAAAGATCTTTGTAAATTGGTACAGATTTAGTAGTGCAGCCAAAGATCTTGTATATTTGTACAAATTCAGTAGTGCAGCCATAGAGGTCCTGTATATTGGTACAGATTCAGCAATGCAGCCAAAGATCCTGTATACTGGTATATATTCAGTATGAAAGCCATAGAGATCTTTTTTGTTGGTGGAGATTCAGTGCAGATGCCAGTGCTGTCTGAGGCTCCTCCTGTGCACTCAGGCATGCCCTCTCTCTACCTACTCATTAGCACAACTCAAACTAATGATCTCCCATAATGAGCTCATTCAGCTTCCCAGCGCCTTTCTCTGTCTCTCTCTCTCACACACACACATACACACACACACACACACACACCTAAATCACTGCTTTTTGTTGACCTGACACAGACAGCTTGTGTCGACGTTGTGCTCGACATCCCTGTTTACATAGAACCCTTCAACCCAGGTTAATCGCAGGTCGAGCAGGAGGGTGTAAGAGAGATTTGATTGAATAACCTGTCAGGTGGCCCTGATAAAGAGCACAGTTTTATTAATTTATTTATTTACTTGTTTGTATTCTTTTTCTTTTTCTTTTTTTTGCCATAGGCACACACATCGCAACCCATCATTTGCCTGTCAGTGGCAAAGCCTCATCAGAGACTATTGTCTGTGTTAGCCCTGTCCACTCATTTCAGCTCATTAGAACATAAACACCCCACTATGGGGAAGCCTGTCCTCATCAGGGTCCATTGTGTCTGTTAGTTCCTCATTGTGCTCATTTGCAAGCTTAAGCAAAATCAGTTGATTGGCAGTCATGGCTTCTCCTGTGTCAATCTCACACTGTCTACAGCAGTTAGCTGTGCATCAATAGCATGCCCCAACCCAGAACTGGCCAACGCTGTTATCGGACAGGCTGGTTGTTATCATGCCTCAGGAGTCTCTCACTCTCTCTGTCGCTCCCAACCCCCCGCCCCCCCTTTCTCTGTCTATCTTTCTATCTGTATCTCTTACGCACCCAAAGTCCTCTAACAGGGAGCGGCTGGCCAGGCATCGGATTAGGAGATACAGAAAAAAAAAGAGGGGGAGAGAGAGAGAGAGAGAAGGAAAGAAAGTGCGAGAGAGAGCATGGAGGGAATAGTAAGCAGGTGCTGACTGAACTGAAGTAGATGTACGGGAGAGGGTGGGGGTTGGGGTGGAGGCACCAGAGGATGAGTGTTCAATAGAGACTGGATGGTGGAGGGGTGGAGGTGGTGGTGGAGGGCAGAGAAACATACAGATTAGTTTTGGTGTGTTATTGAGAGACTTGGGAAAACAAGTTAGAGGAGAGGGTGAGGAGAATGAAAGAGTGGGGCAAAAAAGGAGAGGTGGAAGGAAAAAGAGGAGAGAATGAGTCAGGGACTGAGGCAAAGAGAACAGGCAGGGGGGTGGGGGGGGGGGGGGGTGTACAGAGGCACAGAGAATAGGTAGAGAGAGAGAGAGAAGATGAACAGAGAGAGATATGGACAGCCTTATGCTAAGTTCAGTCAGATATCCGACAGAAAATCCGTGAAACGTCTGATGTGGGTGAAACTCACAGGATCACACACACACACACACACACACACACACACACACACACACACACACACACACACACACACAGACACAGACACACTGAGAGACAGAGAAGTACAGCCAACACACAGCCACACAGGCATACACAGAATGATACACACACACACACACACACACACACACACACACACACACACACAAAGGTATACAGAGACACTCTTGGACACAAATGGATGTAAACACAGATACATCTTGACACACACGTGCACACACACACACACACACACACACACATACAAACACACACGCATGCATCCATATTCACACATTTCTTCAGACTAGTTGAAGACTTGCTGATCAAAGCATGTTGAGAGAGGAGAAGACACTGACTGTGCTACTGTAGTACTCCCTGTGAGTGACGCGTGTGCCTTTTGAGGTGTGTGTGTGTGTGTGTGTGTGTGTGTGTGTGTGTGTGTGTGTGTGTGTGTGCGCGCTTGTGCTTGTGCCTGTGCCTGTGTCTGTATGTGGAGTGGAGCGTATATGTGAGATCATTAAGCCAATTCCCTGACAGATGGGTTTTCTTAAACAGGCGCCAGTTCTGTCGAGGCACAACACCCTGCCTGCCAGCAGTGCCAAGAATAATCCAAGCACTCAACAGAAAGACAAGGCATAAACAACAGCCAACAGAACACACACACACACCGAGAAACAGATAAAGATAGACAGAGAGAGAGAGAAATGTGTATGGAAGAAGAGTGACAGAAAGAGAGAGAGAGAGAAAAGAGAGGAGAAAGTGACAGAGAGTAACAATCAAGGATGAGAAAAAGAGAGGCAGATTGACAAAGAAACAAAAAAGGAGAGAGAGTTAGTGAGAGATCCAGAGAGGCCGGTGGCAGTGAGAGAGAGGAAGAGATAGATAGATAGAGAGAGAGAGAGAGAGAGAGAGAGATGGAATTAGCTAGTCATTTGGAGTAGCTTATTGTGCGTCAACACTTGTGACGGCTAGTGGAGCATGCAGAGCCGTGGGCTGTCTGAAGGGGAGTACACTCGCAGTGTGTGGCACTGTGGGACGATGTCACTTCCTCTTAAAGCTGTGATTGCAGAGGGGAAGACTGAATGGATGCTGATGTTTGCATTTGTGTTGGTACACAAAAGGACACAAGACCGATTGAATGACTGACACTTTTTCCCTGCTGTTCTCTCTCTCTTCCTCTTCCTCTCTCTCTGTCTGTCTCCCTCCCTGTCACTCTGTCACATTGTTCTGCCACTACCATCCCCCTATCTATCTATTCTTCCTGTCTCATTTGAAATCTCCCTACTCCCTTCCTCCATCTATCCCGCTTCCTCTTTTTCTTCATTCTCTACCTCCTTTCCTCCCTCTCTTCATCTCTCCCTCTCTCTATCATTACCTATTACATATCCTCCTGGCACCCTCTTTCTTCATTGTATGTCTCCTTCTTTCTTACTTATCTCTCTCCATCATGCCTCTTTCTCTCTCTTTCTCTCTCTCTCTGCATTCCTCCCTCTCAACTGCCCTTTTCCTCTTTCTCTTTCCTCTCTATCTCCCTCCTCATCCCATCTCTTCTTCAATCCCTCTCTTCACCCCTCCCTCCTTTCCCTCTCTCTCTCTCTCTGTCTCTCTCTCTCTCTCTCTCTATATATATATATATATTTATATATATATCCCTCTCCCCTCCTCTCCTCTCTCTGCAGTGTTCATTAACCACCAGCAGCGACGTGTGCAGCTGATGAAGATCCGTCAGCGGGAGGAGAGGAAGGAGTGTAACAAGAAGAAGAAAAAGAAGAAACCGCAGCAGCAGCAGCAGTCACACTCACACTCCTCACACTCTCAGCAGCCCAAACACCACCAGCACCAGAACCACCATCACCAGCAGAAGCCCTCGTCCCAGCAGCATCCGTATCCACAGCAACCGCATCCCAGTCAGCATCAGAATCAGCATCAGCATCCCTCCAAGCAGAAGAGGTCCCAGCATCAGCACCATGGCCAGGGTCAGAGCCACAGTCACCCTCGTCAGGGTCAGTACCAGCCCCAGCCCCAGCCCCAGCCTCAGCCACAGCAGCAGCAGCAGCAGCAGCATCAGCAGCAGCAGTACCAGTCCCATCATAGTCACAGCCAGCCTCACACCTCACGCTCACACAAGTCAGCACACCACCCCGACCCCACCTACAGACGCAAGCCCAACCCCATTCGCCGCTTTGATGGAGATGTGCTCTCACCGGTGAGGACTCTTTCTCTCTCTCTCCTCTCTCTGTATTGGTTTACATCACTTTATGGTTCTTGAAGGCTTATTGTTAACACTGTCTCTTCTTCTTCTTCTTCTTCTTCTTCTTCCTCTTCTTCTTGTTTTTCTTCTTCTCCTTCTCCTTCTTCTTCTCTCTGTCTCTCTCTGCAGAGCTACATCCAGAGTTTCAGGGACAGGCAGGTGGACAGGCGGGGATACTCCCACAGCCGTCTGGTTGGGGGGTCCCACCACATTGTGGACCTCGACTATGACTACGGCTCCCAGGTCCCCCTCACCTCCGCCGCAGCTGCATCCGATGGACCCACTGTACGGGTGTGACACACCCACCCCCACCCCTAATCATCACTTCTTCACCCCCAAAAAACTAATCTCACTGACTGCACCCCCCCACACACCTCCCAACTGAAGGCCCCCATCCTCTCCAACCAGGTGTTTTTGCTTAGTCTTTCCAGTCATGTACTCCTAATTATATGGGGCACTGCAGACAGCAGTCAGAGAGCCACACTGAAGCCTCAGGATAGAGGGACAAAATGGCCGTATGCAGAGGGCCAAAGTATGTACACCATGAAACAAGATGGTTGAAAAAAATATGTCTGGGACTTGAAAGAATGCGCAGCTTAGCTAAGATTATCATGGTGGTGGACAAAAATCAATTGAGATGGCTGACAAACATGAACTTAATTTGAACAAGCTAAAAAATTGGCTGACAACAACGTGCTTACAACAACAGAAACATGATTAACTCCAACAACTGTTTACACACGCTAATGAGTAAGGATGTTGAAAGTAATCTAATACAGTGTACTGTAGATCAGACAAGATTAAAAACAACAGTGACAACACTTAGCCCAGGTGGCCACAAGTATGCTGTAAGATGTAGCCAATATTACAATGTATGGTGTATAGTATACTGGCTATAGGCAACTGAAGGTTTCAGGGAGTAATGTTTACAACAGGTACCTGCAAAAAGCATGCACCAGACAGTTTACGCACACAATCAAATCAAACCATGCCAACAGAAAAACAAAGACAGCTAGGTTTTCAATCTTACTGCCTATGGTAGCCTAAAGGCCTATGCCATACCCTTCAATACTTCACAGTTCTAACATACCATGTTTTTTTTTTTTAAATCTTTCTCCTCTCTGTCTGGTCTGTGGTGGCCTCTAAAATATCTTTAAAGTGGAAGGGTGACTGTGCCTAGCCTGAGGTGCTCAGTAATTACTGCACATGTTTTTTTTTTTTTTTCTTTTCAATCTTGGACTCGTGCTGTTTGACTAAAAGAGTGAGCTGCGCTTGTGCCCCTTCTCTTCTCAGAAATCTGGTTCATTATTAGCCCCCTGGTCACCTTCGCCTCGCTGGGCAGGAACGCGTCGTGCTCTCATTAAGAGAGATAGAGAGAAAGAGAGAGTCCAGTTCTCCAAATGTAGGACATTTCAGTCAAGACGCTTACAAAAAAAAAAAGCCCTAGTGATTAGCTGGCTACAATAGAGATGTTGGATTGGGTTTGACAGATAAAGCCAGAGCTGAAGCTGGATCGATACAAGACCAACAAAAGACCAACTCCAGATCCTCCCTGGATCAATAGCAAAGACAATGGCTAACACAAAACCAGGAGGGGAGAAAAGGCCATTACACCAAGATGTGAACAGCGGATGACATTTACCAGACAATAATACCAGAAATAATTCCACATGAGACCATCACAAGATTTCACACATGACAGTTGGACTGGACAAATAGCTGAGGACCAATACCAAAATACTAGCCTATATAAAACCAACAAGGGGACCAATTTAGTATCAACTCAAGCTGAAAACAAGACCAACAAAAAGAAACCATAAATGACTCAGTGATGATAATTCTGAAATGCCATTCACTGTATGTTCGAGTGGTGAGAGACATATATAGGGTCCTATGAGACCAGGTTCATATCTTCTCACAGGTCCTTTGAGGGCACTTTGGGAAGAGCAGTGTGGCATGGTGTGGTTGCCCGTATGTATTGGTCTGGATTACAGCAGAAGTCCTGGCAAGGCTCCAGCAATGCGGCTCCTCTCTGCCGAGGCTCTTTTTGTACTCAGCAGGGATCACACCTTGAGTTCACTTGCTGTTTGAGCCAAGAGAAACTGGCTCTTGCCGTCTGCGTTTTGCTGAGGGTGCTCAAGGCGTACTAAATGTGAACTGACTGTGAAATGACCTCAGTGAACGGAATTATACTTTCTGTGATTTGATTTTTTTTTTTTTTTAATTATTTTATTTCACAGAAAAGCAGCTCTGCCTTTGAAGCTTCTGCTGACATTCAGTGTGTGTGTGTGGACTAATTAAGTTACAAACTTTCTCCTCCTCTCCCGGGACAAAAATGGAGCTTGACACATGTGTGTGTTCTGCCAGACACTTAGCAGGCAGTTTGTGGTTCCAACTGTGGTTTCCCCGGAGAAAATTCCTGACCACAGATTCCCCCCCATTCAGCGTCTCCACAGAGATTGTTTAGGATGGATGTGGAATTTAAGGATTGGCATTCCAAACAAGCACCCATCCACTCCCCAACAAAAGACTGACCTTAAAAGGCTCAGAAAAGAGTACATGCTGTTTGTGTGTGTGTGTGTGTGTGTGTGTGTGTGGTGTGTGTGGTGTGGTGGGTGCGTGTGGTGTGGTGTGGTGTGGTGTGCGTGTGTGTGTGTGTGTGTGAGAGAGAGAGAGAGAGAGAGAGAGAGAGAGAGAGAGAAAGAGAGAGAGAGAAAACACAGCGCACAACAGGTTGGGACTCATCCTTGGCATATGGGCCGAGAACGATCTTGGTGTGTTTTTGTCATGGGGACTTAAAATGGACTTCAGCTTCAGCAGGTGAAAGTAGAGGACATCACTCTTTCTCATTGTCCCTAGTTCTCTCTCTCTCTCTCTGTAACTCATCTTTCTTTGGTCCTTTTTCTTGCTTCTTTTCTCTCTTCCTCCTCTTCTCTTATTTCCTCTTTGCTCTCCTCTCCTCTATGCTCCCTGTGGTAATGTCTTTAGAGAGGGCTCAGAGAAGCTGAACTTCTGAACCTGTCCCCTTTTCTCATCTACAATGGTGGCTGTTTACCAAGAGATTCTCTTCTCTTTTTGAGTTTTTTTTTGTCTTTTCCCTCTTGTGCTCCTTTTTTGTACATTTTTCTGAATGTTGCACACTGTTGTACAGTATTGTACTGTCCATGACTTTTATGTCTCCTGTTTCTATTTTGGATTCATCATAGAGATCAATTTGTAATGGCAGAGATGATCTGTCTCTTCTCTTAACCCATTTTTAGGGTGTATGTATATGAGTGTGTGTGCGTGTGTGTGTGCGTGTGCGTGTGTGTGTGTGTGTGTCTGAGTGTGTGTCTGTGTATGTGGGTACTTGTGTTACTGTTTTTTTTATATTTATTGTTAATTTATTAGTGAAGGTTTCCTGAATCGCACTTTCCTTGGCATGGAATGGCTAATGACATGTGGGCTATCTTCTGCCCCAGGGCTCAATGATAAGAGTCAGGTTAACAAGAAAGACAAACAAAAGTCTGAGCCTTGACTATTATTATTATTATTATTATTATTATTATTAGGCATGCATTTGTATAGACCTGGGTATGATAAATATTGTGCTTCTAAACTCTTTTTCTGTGACTCTTTATTGTGTGTGTGTGTGTGTGTGTCTGTCTATGGTTGCATGGGCACACACGTGTTTGCAGAGCTGGTAAGCCAGAGGTCAAGTCAGTATAATCGGAGAGACCTATTTGACATGCTTCTCTTGCACATGCGAGTTCTATAGTGCAAAAAACAAGCTGGGGGGCAAAATCAGTTCAGGATCGAGAGAGAGAGAGAGGAATAGAGGGATAAAGGGAGAGAGAAAGAAAGATAGAGAGATAAAAGAGGCGAGTAGACACAGCAAGTGCAGAAGAGGGTAGATAGAGAAAGAGGAAGAGAAAAAAGTGTGGAAGAGAGGGAGAGAGAAAAGGTGAGAGAAAGAGAGTGATGAAGGGACAAAGAAGGAAAAAAGAAAGGAAGAGAGAATGAGAGAACACACTGGACTCTGATGCCTCTGAATAATTTTACATATTGTTTATACATGAATTTCACCCCTGGGGGCAAGAATCCATTTTGTTGGGAAAGAGGAGAGGGATTAGACCAGCAAGACTGGCTGCCTTCATTTACTCACGAGGAGAGACGTGTGTGTGTGTGTGTGTGTGTTGGGGGGTTGGGTAGTTGGGGTGGTGTTGGAGATGAGGGGGACAAATGTGGAGATAGTTAATTTAACAGTGGTGATTTTTAAATTTTGTAGAGACCAATTTCATCTAATTTTGACATTTCTGTACGTGTTGTTTTTGTTGGATGGTTGTCAATTTAAAACATAAAAATGCTATTTCCACACACTTGCATACACACAGAGAGAGCGAGAGAGCACACAATAGGAGGGTGATGGCTTGGGCCAGTTTCAGAATGATTACATGTCTCCAATTTCCGCCCCCTGTTCTACAAACTGCTATTAATCAAGAGGATGTCCCTGCGGGAGGCCTGGCAAGATTGGAACCAGTCCACTGCTAGTCTGCTGCTTCCCACTTCTGCCCTCTCATCCACAGCAGAGGAAGGTTGTGGGGGATTAAAAAATGGAATAAAAACGCAGCTAACACTTTAACTGCTTTTGTTTTTGTTGAATGCCCACGAATGGACAACAATGGAAAGAAAAATGACAACGACAGGGGCAGAGTGTGAAAGAAAAGCGAAGGACAAAATGGGAGAACATTAAAGGATGGGGGTTGGGTGGGCACAGAAAGACAGTTAAAATAAAGGATGACAGGCCTGCATGCAGAGGGAAAGATGGGGGGGGGGGGGATAATAAGAAACGCTTTAATTGAGAATTTAATCACATCACTGCAGCTCTTGTGCCTCTTTGTCGGTTTTGACATGAACATTTTTCCCTCACCCTGGTCCTGCTTTAATCATGTGGACGACCATGGTCTTCCTTTGATAAGAACAACTAAAAAAATATTAGTGTGCTGTGTTGTGTATATGACAACATTGTTAATTGATTCAGATCTGCGAGCACACTGTGTGTTTACTGATTAGAGCTGCTCTTCACTTAGCTGCTTTGCCAGATGTAGTAATGGGGTCTACCTCTGAGCCTGTTAAGTGCTTTCCTCTAGATGATTGATTAAAGATGACTTTTTTTCACCTGGTCCTCTGTACAGTAAACTGTGAGGCTGTCATTGGAAAGGTAAAGCTAGTGAAAAAAGATGAGAAAATGAACCTACCACAGTGCATTTCTGACGCTACTATGTGTGAAGACGTTCTGCCATTGAGCCTTGCACTTAGCCCTAGTGCTAACCAGTGAACGTTTTAGCAGCCAGTTGGATTGGTGGCTAGTACCACTTGTGTTGATAATTACCCTGAGTTTCTACCATGCCTCTTAAAAGCTTCAGGAGTGTAGCCAGGCTAGTGCTGCCTTGTTACCTCCATTTGCTATTGTATTCTACCACAATACCAACAAGTACTCAGGGAACTCTCCAAAAGGCTTCTGTTTCCCAAGCTATATTTTCTATTATTCAGTCAGTAAACAAAGATTGAAGGCAAAACCAATGGACTTTTGGACCAATGGAGAGTTTACTTATTGCACCGTCGCTGTTCCCAAAAGGATTTCGGTTTAACATTCCATATGTTATCAGCGGAAGTAGTTTGGGCATGAAATAGAACCTTCAAGCATTGTTTTTTGTTTACATCCCTGAAACTCTGTAATCCCTATCTATACAAAGATCATTGAGCTCTGACCAAGATAAAACAACATAATACATCACTATAGGAGCAAACATGAATAGTATTAGTCTGCATAAGTGGGAGTGTCACATTACGTCACCATATACTTTTCAATGATCTTTGGTATCAGCAGAGATGGTAAATGTGGAGTGAAAGGCACAAACGTATGTAAAGTTCCATGTTCTATTTTCACAAAGGGAGGGGGGGAATCCCCTGTTATGAAGACCAGAGTTGAGCCCTCATACGCTGATACAAAAGATCATTGAAAAGTGTATATTGTAACGTTATGTGACACTCCCATTTATCCAGACCAGAACTTTTCACGTTTGCTCCCATTGAACGTATTATTTTGCTCTATCTTGGTCAGTTTTTGGTGATCTTTGGTGTCAGTGCATGAGGGCTCAACTCTGGTCTGCATAAAGGGGGACTTCTCCCCCCTCCCCTTTGCAAAAACAGAACACGAAGTTTTCATACGAAGATTTGTACTTTTACCCTCTGGTCTATAGTTTTAAAGTTCCCACCCACTTGTGAAGTAAACGTATGGCTATCGAGAGCCCATGAAGTGAAAGAGTCTGATCCATCAGGGTATCAGGAGGCATTTTTACGAACAGAACCGTTAACAGTATACCAGCTAACTACTGTTACTCATTTATACTTGATGTCTGTTCTAAAGTACAGCTAGAAATGTTCCATAAGATTCAAGACTTAAGAAATGACTCTTTGTAAAATGTAGCCTATGATCTCAGGTACATAATTAAAACAGTCATGTTGTTAATTAGGTTGAACAAAGCTTCTCTGTGAATGCAGGGCTCTTTGGAATCGTCCTCATTCCAACTTCCAACTCCTTTGTCCTACTGCTTCTGACAACTCAACGTCCCTTCCAGTTGCAGTGTGCATAGCTGCTTATGTTTTGTACAGTAGTAATGCAATCACATTGTCTTCATGAGCCTTTAATGCAAAGCCGGCTTGCAGCTCCAAACATGATTAGTGCCCTTCTGTTCTGTCACACTGTTTGTGGATCTAGCTGTGTCTCCCTAAAGGACTGATCTGTGTGATCTGTGTGTGTGTGATATGATATAAATAAAATTTAACTGGAAGAGTGGTGGGCCAGACCAAGTTCCTATATCTGTATATACCTTGCAGGCTTGTCTAGATTACACTATCAGACCTTGTTCCTGGAGAGGGTTTAGCCGCATAGCCCTATATGAGTCATAGGATTTGAGTTTTAATTAAATGACACTGTAGTAAGATGTGTTCTGATTGGATGCAGATCAGTATGCATTAGATGCATTTGTTGAGGATTTGATTTTGTTTCTTTGTTTTGCTTCTCATTAGAATACATAATGATGGACAAAAAATATGGTAACACTTTAGATTAGGGAGAATGTATTCATCATTACCTAGCACCTTATTAACATGTGAATTAGTAACATACTAGCCATTCTGCATTAGCTTATTCCACTCCAATATGAAATCCTACTCACTGCTTATTCATAGTAAGTTAGTTGTTGTATATGGATTATGATCTTAGTATGCTTTGTTTAATGTGGGACAGTAGTACAACAGGAACAGTTATTCCCCCTCAATAGGAATAAAATCCAAAACTACAAGTGCCTAAAACAGTGTCCAAATTAGTCCTAATAACGTCTTCTTGATTGAGAATAACTGTTCCTGAGAATAACTCTTCCTGTTGTACTACCACCTTATAAGCCCTTTACTGAGCAAAGCATATCGAGATCATAATTCATGTACAACAACTAGCTTACTTACTGTGAACATGCAGTAACTAGGAGCTTATTCTACTTAATGTAGAAGTCTATTATGGGTAGAATAAACTCGTGCAGAATTGGGTATTAATAAGTGACTTGTAATGACTAACAAAGGGCTAGTATGTTATTCATTTACATGGTAATAAGCTGCTAGTTAATGGTGAGTATGTGTACCCTAATCTAAAGTGTTACCAAAAATGTACATGAAGAAAACACTGAAGAAAAGATATTCTACAGAGGACAGGGAAAAGAACAGTTGAGGAATGGGAGGGAAGGAGGGAGGAGGAAAGAGGTAAACAGAAAGAAAGGGATGAAGGATGGAGAGTAGAAAAAGACATGAAGGGGAAATATAAAAATGAGAAGAGGGAAATGGAGGGGGTGGATAGAAGACAAAGGCAAGTGAAATAGAGGAAAAAAACAAAAAATGATTAAAGGGGCAGGATGATGAGATTATGTGTGTGTGTGTGCGTGTGTGTATGTGTGTGTGCGTGTGCATGTGCGTGTGGGGGGGACGTTACATATGTCATTATGGTTCAAACCCCTGGGGGGTGACAGTTGGGTGCAGAAGTAGGCCGCCGAGGTGGAGCATACTGGGCACTTAAGAAATCTTCTTGCCCCCATTACACACACACACACACACACACACACACACACACACACACACCACACACACACACACACACACACACACACACATAAACAAGCACATAAACAAGCAAACACACCATTACTAGGTCAGTATGACACACTATTGTTTCCCATTCTGTTTTTTTCTTCTGTCTTACTGACTAATGAATATAATATTGTATTTGTGTCTCACCACCTCAAATGCTGAGGGCTCAGACATAAAACAACTTCAGCCTAGAGAATAAATGGAACAATCTCAGCCAAGGAAGAGAGAATGACTGGAGAAATATTTATGGCTTCCTCGACTACAACATTTTTACAAACAACAACTGATGCTCATTCGGGAGAGAGACTGACAGCTAATTTATTGAACTGACGTTGACTGTTTATCAACAAGTGTGTGTGTGTGTGTGTGTGTGTGTGTATGTCTGGGTGCAAGAAATTATGTTTGCCTTTATAATTAAGTGTTTATTTATTTCAGAATATCAGCTTTTACGTGATCTGAGATTGTGCCTATAAGTACATTAAGGAACCAAATAAAACACAAACTCAAGATTCAGTGTTGAACACGGAAAGATTTATTCTTAAGTTATTGTGACAGAAAATGCTACACATTCAGATAGACCTTAACCCGATGTCTCCCCTGCATTCACCAATCACTCACCCACCCACCCTCACATGCACACATACACACACACTCATCTTGGAGATTCAGTGCTCAACATTCAAGTGTTTCCCTTCAGTACTACATGTCTTTTTTATCAACGTGACGGGACATGAGTGGTCAATCTTTCAGTGAGCATGTGCACTTACAAAAAAGAAGAAGAAGAAGAAGAAGAATCTCCTTTTACTTTCAATAAAACTGAAGGCTTCTGTGTCAATGGAAAGGTCCATTATCTGATTGGGTTCGCTTGGTGGCCCCTGTAGTGTGAGGGTTCCTCTTGCTCTCGCCCTTCTCACATGATGTCCTGCTGGTGCTGCGTGGACTCACTCACGACCTAGGATAGAGAGAAAGAGAAAGAGAAAGATAGGTAGATAGATAGATAGATAGATAGATAGATAGATGCGAGAGTGAGAAAAGGAAAGTTGTCAAGGAAAGGAACAGTGACAGAGACATGGAGAGAGATGAGAGAGTGATAGAAGGGAGAGGGGGAGAAAGGGGAAGACAGCGTTAATCATCTGTGGAGGAACAGTGAAGCAGCCACAAGACTGTGTGTGTGTGGGGGGGGGGGGCGTAGCAGATAATTACTTCACTCCAGTCAGAAAGGCAAGGGATGGGGGGAGGGGGGCATGTGAGGAGAGAGAGAGCTGAACGAGTGAAACAAGAGATTGTGAATAGACTGAAAAGGTAAAGGAGTGAATTGGTTAAGCGTGAAGGACGTGGCAGCGATGCAGAGGGCAAAAGCTCACGCTTGTCAGCTCAACTGAAGGTATCTCGTCTTGCTGATGAAGACCAAGACTGAGAACTGTTCCAGAACATTCTCTTTTTGAATGTTCTCAGCTCTCTCTCAACAAAGGCTGTTCAAGTGTGTCCGCAAGGCTGTTCTGAATGCACGCTGACACAAACACACATTCTCACTCACTGCTAGAATGAAACTTCACAAGGCCAGCTCCTTCACTAGGATCCATTTACTGAGTGGATAGTTTATGTCAACAACTCAAGGACACAGCACTTGGGAATAAATTTGAACAACTTTGCCTCATCACTTTTGAACACATTTTCTATATAAAACATATTTGAACATATTTTATATATATATAAAAAAGCAAGTAAATAATTTTGAGGAATAACTGGACCGGAAACATGTATTCTCAAGCCAGTCTCTCCATCTCCATCATAGAGACATGACAGAATATTTGGTAAGAGTTAACTTGAATTCTATATCATAAGGTAAGATTCCATATCAAAACCATGTCATAACCATGTTATGACAAATGTCCTATCAAGTATACTCATGACAGTCAGTCTTCAGTAATATAACAACAACATGTCACCAGTACTGGTAATTACGGTAGACTACGATTCACTGGAAGCTTAGCAGCGTTGTGAGATATAATGTTGCATTTACAGTACTGAGATAACTGTTTTCTCACAGTGCCTGCATGACACTGACATATCAATACTCTCATGGCAACCAATAAAAGGACAGATAATTTTGCTATAACATGGCTCCAGCATGGCTATATCAGTCCTGGTGTATGAAGCTAGGCAGTTAAAATGAACTGTCTTCATAAATACCGCAGCTGGCTATGACCTTGAACCACAATAGTGCTGGCTGTGGTGGGGTGGAGGTCAGGTCAGAGGAGAAACAAGTGTGAGTTAGCATCATGCTAACACCTGCAAACCCCGTCTGGACTTACACACTCCGCGTTCATGCTCATCCCCTCCCTAGCGGTTCTGGTCTGTGTGGAAACACAGTTGGAGGAGGAGGAGGAGGAGGAGAGGTGGTTTAATGGACCGTAATGGAGGTGTGAGATGTTTTGTTACCACTCACTCTAATGTGTTTTAAAGTGGGAGATGGCTAATGACATGAAGTGAAACAGAGACAGGAATTAAATTAACATCGCAGCAGGGGAGAAGGGATTTGTCATTACTGCCATTTGGAGTGTGTGTGTGTGTGTGTGTGTGTGTGGGTACATATTTGTGAGTGGGGGGGGGGGGGGGGGGTGGGGATACATATTTGTGTGTGTGTGTAGTGTGTGTGTGTGTGTGTGTAGGGGGGGAGGGGGTACATATTTGTGTGTGTGTGTGTATGTGTGCCGGACTCAGCTCTGTGTTGAATTGATATGAGTATGCAAATATATACAGGGGGAAAACAATGGATACATTTACATTAGCTTGTTATGTATATGTGTTCTTATTTACCCTTGAATACATACTGTATGTGGCTATGCACTGAAGTCACAGGTTATGTGTGGGTAAGGGAACAGCACAGAATAAGGACTAATGCTTTGGCTTTCTCACCTCGCCGTCACGTGTCTCAATGGTCTTGATCAAAACTGTCTTCTTGGAGTGGACCTCAGATGAGCGGCCGTGCTGCTTCTGCTGTTCCGATGGACTGGTCTCTATAGTAACACAGTTGCAAGCCTTTGTGAGTCATAATGCCATGGCGACACATCTGCCCAATTAACATCCTCCATAAAAAAAAAACACATCAGAAAGTCAAGAGCACAGTGCCTCGTTTATGAAGGCTATCATTTATTCAGTGGACATGTTGTAGTCAGGAGCAGTTAGATATCATAAAAGTTTAGAGGAAGTGGTCATTACAAGACCTCAGGAGAGCCTACAGACTAGACCAGAGAAAGTGACTTTGCTCCCCCTAGTGGTGTATATTAGGAAATATATACTGTGTATGCGTGTGTGTGTGTGTGTGTGTGCATGTGTGTGTGTGTGCACTGACCTCTAAAGCCCATGGCGGCGAATGACTGTGTTGGCAGAGTGATCCTGTAAGAGAGAAAAGCCATTCAAAATAACATCTAAACCAACTGCCATTGTCATAGCCATATATACGCATTACTGTACTATTTGTATTAAGTTACTGTAATATTTATCACCCCTGCTTCTGACAAAGTCTAGAAAAGGCTAAAAGAAATTCTACAAGTTCTGTCCAGGTGAGAATGTACTAGTTATTTCCCAGAGGAGTGTGTTCTTATTTTTCCCAAATGTTATTTCCAGAATCACTTATCCCTCCCTCCCAGATAAACATTTACTTCTGCTATTGATGCCAGTATCATTATTTGTGATTATTTTTCTGTTCGAATTTTCAAGAAAGCATATCAAGATGACTAAGTATGACTAAGGTGGTGCCAGGAGAGATTAGGGGCACTGTGTCATCTTACTAAACTGGCGCTGCCATCTCGGACTCTCACCTGCTCTCCTCTCCTTCCAGGAGCTTCCTGTAGGTGGCGATCTCCACGTCCAGGGCCATCTTGATGTTGAGCAGGTCCTGGTACTCGCGCAGGTGGCGCGCCATCTCATCCTTCATCCTGGCAATGTCGCTCTCCAGGCGGGCGATGGTGTCCTGGAAGCCAGAGGCCTCACGGCCCATACGGTCCTCCATATCACGCATCTGCCTCATCAAAGACTCATTCTACAGGGAGAGAGAGAGACAGAGAAAGAGAGAAGAGAGCGTGCGAGAGAGAGAAATAGAGGGACGGACAGAAGAGAAAGAGATAAAGAGAGGAAATGTAGAGGCAGAGAGTAGGAAAGATTTGTGAGAAAGGATCAGATTCTGTTTCAGAGAAAGAGAACGAGACTTGGTCAGTGGTAAGCGTTTGTATATACGTACATATGTATGCTGCATATGTATATGTATGCTATTTTTGGTGCATCTCCCATTTGCAGATGTGACTTTGTAGTTCCTTTTCTCCCTCTCTCTCTAAATCTATCCAGCTATCTATCTGAAGGATACATAAGTCATTTGTTGTCTCACAGAGCACAAGAAGAACAGTTGCAGAGAGGAGGAAAAATGAAAGGGAGACTGTCATTAGTTCTTTTGGGGGGAAAAGACTAACAAGATTTTAGTTGAAGTTGAAGACAAAGAGAGATAAGACTAAGGAGTGTGATGTGTGTGTGTGTGTGTGTGTGTGTGTGTGTGTGTGTGTGTGGTGTGTGTGTGTGTGTGTGTGTGTGTGTGTGTGTGTTGTGTGCGTGTGTGTGTGTAACTTACGGTTCCCTTCAGAGAGTCAATCTCACAGGTGTAGGACTGGATCTGGTGGCGGTACTCCATGGACTCCTGTTTGGCCTGTCTCAAGGCATCATTGTTCTTGCTGACAGCCTGGTTCAGATCAGACACCTACAGACAGCATAGACACAGATGATCGATTTAAAAATCTGTCCGAATGCATTCATGCAATTACATTTACCATCTATGCATGAGCACCTCCGCTCAATATTGCTTTTTGCTACAGAACTAGTCTCTAAAGTATTCGGCTTCCCTAACTAAATTTCTTAGCCTCCAGTCATCAAACAGAAACTGAAGGCAGAACCAATAGGCTTATACATATGTATACATGTGACTGTGTGGCCAGTCTGAGCCTTTTGGTTTGACGACAGCAGGAGCAGCAGCCACAGCCACTGACATTTGGACTGATGAAAGCACTTTCTCAAAGGTCACATTGATTTCTGTGTCTTGTTACGGCTCGTCTGAGGCGGCTCCATGACACATTATAGCAGTGAATGAAGGGATAGTGAAGAAGACTTTAAATGGATGTAAGCCTCAACCACAAAACATCCAACCTTCTAGTAACAGTGTGTTTGAGATGCAGAGATACTGTGGGCTACACACATTCAAACACACTCTCTACTCTTTTTTTCTGCCCTCTTCTCTCTCCTTCCCTCTGTCTCTTCACCCATCTATCCCTCTCTCTGTGTACTTCTCTCTTGTCCCTCTCCTCCGTTCATCTCTCTCCCACTTTCTCTCTTTTCATACCGTAGACTTAAGCCAGTCTTTAGATGTAGAGATACTGCAGGCAACACACATCCAAACACACACTCAACTTCCCTCTTTTTTCACTCCCTACTATTTCCCTCTTTCTGTCTCCTCATCCATCTCTCCCTCTCTCTCTGTGTGTCCCTCCTTACCTTAGACTTACCAGTCTTTAAATGCTACACACCACACCTCCAAACACACACACACACACACACACACACACACACACTACATCTCACTTTCTCCATCCTCCCCTCTCTCACTCTCTCTGCTTTTCTCTGTCTCCCCCCATACCTTAGACTTGTACCAATCCTCAGCCTCGGAAATGTTCTTGGCAGCGATGGCCTCGTACTGAGCACGGATGTCCCTGAGGGCAGCGGTCAGATCAGGCTTGGACATGTCCATCTGGACCTGCACTGCTGTCTCCTGCATCTGGGACTGCAGCTCGCGGATCTCCTACAGGGGGGACCAGACGGAGGCGTCAGTGTGTGGGTCAGTGGAGGGGTTGACGGTTGGGGACATCAGTGCAGTTATTATGAGGACAACAATATAAGACGTTACGTAAAAATGAATTAGAAATGAAGTAGGATAGAGAAGAACACTTATTAATGACCACATAAAGACAACATGGGGACATTACACTGAGCAGGTGAAGAGACAAGCAATGACATGACATAGACATCATGACCCAGAGACACTATAAGGACATCAGGCACACGGGACATCAAACTTTTACTTGGACATCTGGCTTCTCATTATAGGGACCATCTACACTATAATATTATATAGGGTTTTAGAGCTACATATATATTATATTATATTATATTATATTATATTATATTATATTATATTATATTATATTATATTATATTATATTATATTATATAGGGTTTTAGAACTTTAGCTATAGGATTTTCTGTTATGTAAAAGTTTATTATAGAAATAATTTGAGCTGTGACTTCACACTCACGGTGTTCAGACAGGATAAACTCTATAACCCCCTACCAGCCAGATGGCATAAAGTGCAATGGTAGTCTTCCGCAGAGAGGAAAAGAGACAGTTGTGTGTGTGTGTGTGTGTATGTTCCCCTGGTAAGATAATTATAGCTTAGCATCTGTTGGCCACCATTACACTAGTTGTTATGTGTCACAGGCCATGGCAACAGCTGAGACCCAGTGCTCAATACTGCGACATTACTGTGGTGTCAAAGGTCACATGGCACCAGGCTGAACCAAGAGTGAAAATGGAGGAATCTTAGGGGAGGAGACAGCTTGAGTTTGGAACTCCTCTGATGTGTGGTTTGTATGTGTCTGCATTTGTGTGTGCGTGTGCTACGTGTGTGTGTGTGTGTGTGTGTGTGTGTGTGTGTGTGTGTGTGTATCTGTGTGTGTGTGTGTTGGGGGTGGGGGGCCTGATTTACGAGTACGCTTGCTGGGGTATTCTGGGTGTGTGTGAATTTGGTCTGTTGTGTGTGCGTGTGTGTGTGTGTGTGTGTGTGTGTGGGTGTGTGTGTGTGTGTGAGAGAGAGAGAGAGAGAGAGAGAGGGGTAGTTTATGTTTTGTAAGTGTATAGCCACAGGCTAGTGAAAATTCTTGCCATGCCCTAAATCATTTTGAAAAGGCACCATGGGGAGCAGGTGTACATTTATAGTCAATTGTTTAAATAACTTTGCTTCTGTGTTCTCTTAAAAGGAATGCTTCCTTGCTCAGCTATGACAAAGTCTGTAATACGTTCTGTGAGTTAGGTTCAAGCCAACACAGCAAAAATACTTGTCTTCAGTGGATCAGTGGATTGAATATCTGCTGGTGGAGAAGCCAGAGATTTCTGGGAAACTACTTCTCAGCTAAAATTGTGATTTTACTAGTTTGCCTGAACTCTGGACAGATATGTAGCTCTCATGGGCTATATGATTGGACATACAAACAGATAGGCATGCATATAATACTGAAGGCAGAGAGGTCTCGAGTAAGATAGACAAAGAAGAAGAAGAAGATGATGATGTTTGATACAGGCAGAAAAGAGATAGCAGGTAGAAAGAAAGAGAGATTGCCAGATAGACAGGCAAGTAAAGGAGAGAAAAAACATGAAGTTGGACAGGCAGATGGAGTGAAGGAAAGAGACAAAGGAAGAGTGATGGAAGAGAGGAGGGAAATAGAGACAATTTGTCCAGACAGACCTCCTCGTGGATCTTCTTGAGGAAGGCGATCTCCTCCTGGAGACCCTCGATGCGTCTCTCCAGATCCAGCCTGGCCAGGGTGGCAGCATCCACATCCTACCACAGGACAGCACTAACGATTAGCATAACTCAAAAATATAACTATCCCATAGCATATCACCAAAGATCATTGAATACTGACCAAGACACAGCAACATAATATGTCACAATGGGAGCAAATGTGAATAATTCTAGTCTGCATAAGTTTGAGTGTCACATAATGTAACAATATAAACTCTTCAACAATCTTCTGTACCAATGTATGAGGACTTGACTCTGGTCTGCAATAAGGGGGATCTCCCCTTTGTGAAAATAGAACATGGAACTTAATGACGTTTTCCGCCTCTAGCAACTTATGAGCCCTTACAACAGTTGATCATCCAGGTGTGTGCATAGAGGGGTATTAGTAGTCATAATGTATTATAAGCCCCATCAGCCAGCCTGTAGTTTATAAAAAGTCATGAACACTCATAACACCCTTGGATTTATAAGGCATTATAAGCTAGATTTATAGTTATTTATAACTGTTGATGCAATGCATCATGAAGCATTATGAGTGTAGTCATAATGCATTTTGAGTAATTATGATGCGCATTATAGTTTGTTATGAATGCGCTCATAATGCGCTATAGATATGGTCTTCATGGAAAGGGTTACCGAATATTATTATTAAATATTATCTCTTTCTCATTAATATTAGATATTATTATGGCTGACGGGCATAGAAATCTACAAACCTATAACAATAACAGCCTTTGCAGTACATTCGCGGATATAAAGACATAGTTTCAAATTTGTGATTGAGAGTTTGAGAGTTGTTTTCAGAGCGATGCTAGCTAGCGAAGCTAGTATACTTTAGACATACAAAGTATGTATCGGTACATCTGAGACATAAACGAGCAGATAGGCTCGCTTTGAAGATACAAATGTGCAGTATTGTATGTGTCTGTGTTGTGTGCAAATGCAGACATTTTAGTATAAGTTCTGAGGAAAAACACATTTAGTTCAAAATGCCCTTCAAGCTTCATGATTTCATCACTGTCACTGACTGACTATGTTATTTCATTCCCACCAAGCTGTCTGTAGTATGCCACTGGAAGCATTAGATTGCATTTCAGAAGAAGGCCATATCTGTGAGTTTGACTCTAAGGATTGGCACTATCTGGGCTCAGACCTTCAACTGAGTTTCTTTACTGTAAGATGGAATATTCTGTCAGATTTAGAAGTTACTGAGGTTGTTTACAGTTCAGCTGTAAGATTGTCCAAGGCCTTTTGGAAACTGCGAGATGACCTTTACAAGGTGTTTATGTGTGAATATACTTGTGTGTGTGTGTGTGTGTGTGTGTGTGTGTGTGCGCGCGTTGCACTGAGACTCACAGCTCTGAAGGCAGAGAGGTTATTCTCTGCCTCCTCCTTCTGGTGGATCTCTTCCTGCAGCCTACAGATAAAAGAGCAGAGAAAAAACAGAGACAAAGAGAGAAGAGAGAGAACAATCTATGAGTTCACAGAGAGTGTAAATTGCCTCAAAGACAACCTTTTAATAAAAGCCTTTTGACACCTCAGCAGTGCTCCTTCAGGCAACATCATGCCATGTTATGCAAAGCCTAAAAGATTACAGAAGACCGGAAGACACTGTATTAGATGACAGGCTTTGCACTATATCCCATGCCATCCTTTACATTAATTGTCATGAAACTAAGCCACACATTACAATATAATTCAACTTCTATTAGAGCCCACATTACCATTGGAAAAGTCACTTAATATGGATGGGAGATGACATGGGATGTATCTGCTCATAGGCCATTTTACAGGCCACTGTGAGTTAGTAGTTCTGGTGATCATGGTTTGTGCCATTTTTGTACAAATACAAGCAGTGTAATCGTATGCACAGTATCTGGTTGCTTAAGTTTATTTAAAGGTCATCTGATAGTGCAGAGAAATATCGACCACATCAAGCATATCCAGTTTCGCATGGGATACTGTTGGCACCTCAGCTATGTTCAGGGGTATATGTCAATCAAAGTCCACTCGCCTGTGCTCGTCAAGTTTGATAGCTCTATTTGTGGGGCTGGACAAAAAACTTATCATGGGCAGTCAAGTTTTTTATATATATTTTAAATCTTGTTTTTTTTTTTTAATTAGCTAAAAAAACTCACCAAAACTAGGCCATCATCAGATCTCTCTCCCCCAAACATTTTGATAATCTATTCCAATTTACACAGTCTGTGCAACCTATGTCCATGAGTACATTTCACCGCTGTGGGGCATCACATCAAAGTTTTTTCCACTCAGCTAACATTGATGACTGTCGTTTTAATGTGAGAAGCCAAGCCATGCCACGCAGTGCCTGCACGTAATGCACCCATGATCCGATGCCGTGTCATAGCCTCAGACATCCGCCAAGTGGATGACTGATAAGGCTTATTTTTAGGATATGAGAAAGGCACTGTGGACCACGGAGGAGTATATATTAGGCTGGTTAAATATAGCCGGATAAACTGGGAGCCGCTGCTGCTATCTGACTCTAGACGCTCTGGGGCAGCTGAGCGTGGAAAGGCCAAAAACTCTCCTTGACTTGGAAGTGAATTCTCTTCCGATCCAGTGTCATGGATCCTCATGGTTTGCCCAGGGTAGTTACGCACAGTTACGCACAAATGTATCCATTTACACTTTGAGATATTTAACCTACATGAGTATGTTGTTTACTATGGGTGTTGACCAGAGGAGTAATAACCACCTCAGCTCCCACTGAAGTACCCCAATAACCTCCCCTGGAAGCTAGTGTATCATGCCAAACACTGAATATTCTAGAGTGCCAAACTGGCCAAAGTTCTTCACCACATGTTCTCTGTTGGTTCATGGGAACTGTGTTATATATTTTTTTTCCAGTGGCCTTCCTGGTTTCTTGTCATTGGATGATATCAGATCCATGCCCATCTGCTACGAACAGTGAGCCTTATGGCGGTGAAATAATCACTGCTAATTTATTTTGCGGACAGCCTGTGCTGTGCTAGCAAAGGGTTTTTCAGCTTCATTAGATGCAAACAGATGCTGTGTTCTGTCAGTCTCTGGCAGGGTCGAGTGAAACATGATACAGTGATCGTCTGCCAGTCTCTACGGCCTTCCAGGAACGCGCTGGTGATGGGGGCATAAGTGGCAGACATGTTGGACACGTCAATGTGGCTGCCCTGGTTACTTACGTAACTCAACTTGCTGTACCTGACATTTTCACAAAGAGAACTCCCAATCATATATATGTTCCTTAATCACTGTGTTAGAAGTCTACTCTGATTTAATTTGGGTTGAAAAAAACAGCACAGTAATTTGTAACACTTTGTGATAGCTATGTAATAACTACGTTATAAGCATGGTGTAATTTCTTTTACTTACTGGAAGATACTGTACAATGCTACAAAATTATCAGTATAGTGTGAACCATATACAAATGAGCCAGCATCCATTATTTCGGTTAGATTCAACAAGTAGAAATGGTATTTTTTTCTTTCTTTCTTTCCTTCTTTCTTTCTCTTTCTCCTCACCTGAGTTTGAGTTTCTGCAGGTCGTCGGCCAGGTTGTCCCTCTCCACCTCCACACGGGCCCTCTGATTGGTCAGGGCGTCTATTTGGCGACGCAGCTCGCGCATCTCATCTTCATACATCTCGGCGATGCGGGTTGGCTCGCGGCCGCGCAGCTTCTCGATCTCCACCATCAGCGTCTGGTTCTGCGTTTCCAGGAAGCGCACCTTCTCGATGTAGTTGACGAAGCGGTCGTTCAGGTGCTGCAGCTCGGCCTTCTCGTTGGTGCGCATGTCCAGAAAGTCCTTGTTCATGGCGTCAGCCAGGTTGAAGTCCAGCTTCTCCCCCGTGCTGGCGTAGGTGCGCATGGCACCGCCGCCGTACCCGGAAGAGGAGCGGCTAGAGTACATGGGTGACATGGTAGAACTGCGGCTCATCTCATAGACCCTGGAGGACATGTGCGCGGCACCGCCGGAGCCACGGCCTGAGGAGGAGGAGAACATGGAGGAACCCAGGTTCCCGAAGCCGGAGCCAAAGGTCCTGCGGTAGGAAGAGGCCGTCTGGGCGGAAGAGGAAGAGGAGTAGCTCTTGCTCATGGCTGCTGGCTGGCGGTGTGGCTGTAGTGGGACCGGTGCGGAGTGCTGGGGTAGTAGAGGCCCTCGGTGGAGCTCTGGGTAAAGTGACAGGGGAGAGAGGGGAGCTACTATATGTAGACTCAGACACTCCCCCTAGCCCCTGGCATGCAATGCACCCCTCTACCCCACCAACACCCCACACCCCTCACCACACCTGCTTGGCCGTCCCCCTCCCCTGCCCCCCCACTTCACCCCCACACTTGCCTCTTTTTTCCCATCTCTCTCCACCGGTATCTCTCTCTTTCTCTCTTTATCTGTCCTCTCTCTCTGTCTCTCTTTCTGTCCCTCTCTCTTTTTTTTCTCTCTCTCAGCTGTTATGCATTCTGGTTTCCAGACTTGGGATGGCCTGCATGCCAGGAAGAGTGAGCCAGTCTAGTCCAGAGTGAGGGGGGTTGGTAGTGTTGTCACACTTGGCTTTCCCAATAGAATTATTCTACATATAACTTATCACCCCACAATTACACTCAATTACAAAAATTACAATTCAGTTACAATACAAGACACAAGACAAGACAAATAAATTTGTCTACATATATTAAATTTGACCTCTTAGCTCCCTTTGTGGTAGCCTAGAAATCTAGATGCACTCTAGTGGTAGCAAATAGTTTTGCTCAGCAGGTACATCTAGCAACCATAGCAACGCACCATAAAGTCTTACCAAGCCTGGGTAAAACCAATCACAGCGCTTTATCTTTGTAGAGAGTCGTTGAGTGGGCTTAGCAAGATAACAACAGAGCTGTCAACAGTGGCCAAGGAATAGCGGTCATTTGAATCGGCTTTGGCATCGACTTTGGAGGAGTTCAACTAGGGCTTGTCTTTGGAAGTCGAGCAGAAAAAGACATTTCAAACGAAGAATGCAGGCTATTTGCTGTTTTGTCGATGTTGCTGTGATTAGTCGTAGCTCTATCTAGTTTGAAAGACAACT
This sequence comes from Tenualosa ilisha, assembly GCA_015244755.2. NCBI lineage: Eukaryota > Metazoa > Chordata > Actinopteri > Clupeiformes > Clupeidae > Tenualosa > Tenualosa ilisha. The sequence continues at coordinate 819,258 of PYXC01001891.1, read as the reverse complement.
GCTGATTCTGCCCCTAGGATTGAGTCCGGTCTATCGATCATGCCCAGATTATATATTTTGATGTTATAGGATGGCTTATCAGCTTACCCACAAAACTAATTTTTCCAAGTCTTCACATTTTCACAGCTTTTGATGGGCCTAAATTCTCTACATCCCTACATTCAAAAAAGCAACCTAAGGAGATTCTAAAGAAAATTCTATAAGGTGCCTTACAGAGAAAGCTGTATGAATACATTCTACATACACAGAATCCTTAGTATTTCACAAATTATCAGCATAGCTAAAGACAGACAATAGACTGTTATCTGTGCTTAGCTATGATTAAGCCTATGCCTGTTACCTTAGCAAGACAGTTAAAACAGAGCATTTAAAACAGCTGAAAGCTGGCAGTAGAGGCACTGTGTGAAGTGGAGTGCTGCTTATGCAATGTTTCTGTCTCTTATGCAGAGTTTCAGATATGGCAAAGGTCACCTCTCCTCTCCTCTCAAAGCATGAATCCTACAGAGTGATGACAGGTCTGTAGAGGACTACTCAAAAAACACACAACTGTGCGTGTGTGTGAGTGTGTGTTTGTATGTGAGTGTGTGTGTGTGTGTGTGTGTGTGTGTGTGTGTGTATGTATGTGTTTTGACCAAATTTGTGTGTGCACAAGTGTGTGCTTAACCACATGCCATTCCATGCGCATGGTCATTTTTATGCATTTTACTTGTGTATTTTGGTGCGTTTACAGCTTGTGTGTGAGTTAGAACAGTCCACGAACATAAACTTGATGTGTGCTGAATGTGAGTGTTTTCAGTGCACACAACTCCGAGCTTCTGTGAGCTTCCACTCAACTATAAGTCAAAATAATGAACGCGCCTGACTCCCTGAATAGCGCACAGTGTCATTACTGCAGGTTTCAACATCTAAAAGTGTTTATCTGAAGGGGTATTTTTAAACCAGTCTTGTTCCCCTGCACAATAAGTCACATGTGAAATTTAAAACAAGCTATTTCTGCAGCGTTAATGAGAAGTGAAGCTGAGGTATTTAACATTAGCTCAGACAGAGGGGCTACACAAGAGGCCACCCAAGTCTAGAGTCATCCAAATGTGATGTGCCAAAGGAGAAAGATACATTACTGTAATGCTTGATTTTTTCATTGTTTAAAGCTGCTACTTGAATTCATTCGCATTGTATTTAATACAGAACAGTCAATATTACATCAATACAGTTGCCTCTATTTTTAATTGATTTTTTAGGTCATTTGTGGATTTGTCTTCTCCTAAAAATCGACATAGCACCTTTTAAATATATCCACTGATATTAACTTTTTATTAAGCGTTTATTGTGGTAGATCTACATTATATATTCATTTATTCTCCAAATAGCAAATCCAGTTTTACTTTTTTTCTTTTTTAATGATCTAGCTGCTCAACTGAGACTACAATACAGTCAACTTGCTGCAGGAGAATAATTTCAACTTGTTTGATAAAGGACGAAATAAATTTGGCTGAAATTTATTTCTGAAAAGAACTTCTTCATCGTAGCTGTACAGCTTCAAACCCCTCAGGCTTGCAGGCCATTGACTCAGCCTCTGATTAGACGGGGTCACTGCTTACCACAAGGCCCAGATAAGTGACTCAGCTCTGGACTGCAGCTGGGCTGAGAGCCATGATGAGACATGGGGACTATAACCAGAAACTGAGTCACGGGACCTTGTGACCCTTTCAGATAATACAGCCAGACTTGTCTGTGTCAGTTATATTGATACAGCTTTAAAATCTTTTTTTCCTAGAATGTATGAAGTGTCGACACGTCATCTGTATCAGGAAATTGCTACTGTGTGATCTTAACTAGATGGTTGCTGTGTGAATTTACTCCGTTTATTGTTCACAGTTGTAAACCTCAAGGGGCATGTCTGTGTTTAAATGAGAAGGATCAGGCTTTTCAAATGGAAGTGACTCAACTGTTTGGGGCTGAAATTGGAAACTATTTAATGGCGGGAATATGCAGCCACAAATAATCTAAGTGCCAGCGCATTTTCACTCTGGAGCGTATTCTCACCAGAGACAGAGACACACATAGCTGAGACTTCATCTAACAACATCAGTGTAGTGCTAATATGGTGAGGTGTTCATTGCACTCATACTCTAAATAAAGAATGTGTCAACAAGAGCACAAGATTACCGTCAAGTTTCTTTGTCTGAACTGGCATAAGTCAAACACAAATAAAGCATCACATCACCAAACTGACGGTATCTAAGTATGTCATTTTCAATTAAAAAGCACTTATGTTGTTGTGCAAGTATGGTGAAAAATAAACTTAAAAATTATGTTGAACACAAACTGTCACACATAAAATAATTTATTGTTGAATCTTTCAAGCTGTATTCTGAATTCATGACGGAATGGTAGAGCTAAAGAAGCATGTGCTTTGCTAAGTAGCACATTTTAGTTCCTGTTTGGTCTCCACCACTTCACAGGCGTTCCTATGTGGACAGATAAACCTGTCTGGAGCAGATGGATTCATGAGCCTGCCGACGGTGTTCTCATCAGCCGCGATAAAACGCATGCCGAACCGAAATAAGAGATCACATCCTCCCTCACACTTCCCTTCCCATCATGGCCAACTCTGACATCGAGCTGGCGCTCATCCAAATCAGATCGAGGATGGGTTAGGTTTTGACCCTGATCTGAAACAAAATAAGGTCCTGATCAGGACTGAGTTTCCAAAAATTGTAGTTGTAGTAGTAGATGTTGAAAGTTCCTCTTAAAAATCTTTTACGGTGGGACTGTTTTCCAGAAACACTATTGCTTAAGAAGACTGTGAAAACACTGGCATGTAGCCCACATGTATGATCCATAGCATTCAGGCTACAAGCATGTTCGAAGAACACATGTAAGATCAATCAGAATCCGTTTTTTATCAATTTTATTAGCTAAGTATACTTACATACGCATCAACATAATACACAAATAATTCAATATACAAAAGGCATAGCGCAAAAGTAGTAGTGCAAAGTGGTGCATGAAATGATGAAGTCTGTAGTGACCACCCAGACAACATGAGTAAGTGCACGGATGCATCGTTATCAGGAAGCTCCACTTCCTGGTCTTCTCAGTCTCCACTGGTCTTGGTTGCAAACTCTGATTCCATGCAGCCATGGCCTAAGGCACCTAACCCCTCACTGCTCCCCGGGCACCGCTAAAGCAGGCAGCCAACTGCTCCAGGTTGGTGTTGGTGTTGGTGTGCTTCACTTCACTTAACTTCACTTCACTTCACTTCATGTCACTTCACTTTACTGCACTTTACTTTACTTCACTGTGTGGAGTGTGTTTCACTAATTCACGATTGGATTAAATGCAGAGCCCAGATTTCCCTTACGGGATCAAAAGAGTATAGATTATAGTATTATTGTTGTTGTTATTATTATTATTATTACTATTATTATTATCAAAAGTGTCCTGCATGGCTCTCAGCTGCCCCACTGTCAGTCTCAGTGTCCATTAGGTCATCCACCTGTTGTCTTTGTCCTGTTCAGTGTCTTACAGTGCCTACCACTACCACCCCACCCCACTCCCATTAACGCAGAACCATTAGGGACACTGGAGGTCTCCACACACTGCAGTTGCTCTGGTGGCTATTTATAGACATCCATGTCTGGACTCATTGCCATGTAAACCGTTTCCCCTCTGTGTCTTTGGTGAAGGAGTGGGGGTTGGGTGTGGTGTGTGCATGTGTTTGTGTGTGTGTGTGTGTGTGTGTGTGTGTGTGTGTGTGTGCGCGTGTGTGTGGTGGAGCAGTTCAGAAGAGAGAAAATGAATGTGTATTGGTGAAGGGTGGTGGTGGTGTGTGTGTGTGTGTGTGTGTGTGTGTGTGTGTGTGTGTGTGTGTGTGTGTGTGTGTGTGTGTGCGTGTGTGTGGTGGAGCAGTTCAGAAGAGAGAAAATGAATGTGTATTGGTGAAGGGTGGTGGTGGTGTGTGTGTGTGTATGTGTGTGTGTGTGTGTGTGTGCGTGTGTGTGTGTGTGTGTTGGGGAGTTTGGGGTGGCTTGTGGGGGGTTGTATAGGAGAGAGAGAGAAAAAATGTGTCTAACCCCCCACCGCTGAGTGAGAGCTATAAATGGGAAAAGGGTGTGGGTGTGGTGGGAGATTAAATTATGGTCTGAAAAAAAGAATGTGGCGGAGCAGGTGCTCTCCTCCATGGTCCACAGAGGTGGCCCCAAAGAGACATTTGTATGAGCATTTGTGGGGTACTGTTAAAGGAGCAGAAATCAATGTCTTTAGCCTGAGTAAATCCAGATCACACTTCAATCAAGAGATTGAATTGGTTAACTATGTTACAGAAATTTAGCTTGACATATTTGTGACTTCTTTGTGATTTATTTGTGACTTCTGTGTTCGACGCAACCTAAATTACAGAAATATAATTGTTCAAACCTTTAGGTACAGTAAAGAAGGTGGTTATCCAATTACTGATTCATTCACATCACAAACATGTGGTTACATAACGACACATCATCAGGACTTATTCTCTTTTTCTACCACACCCCATGGATATGTGAGTCCCCAGGAGGGATCAACCACTGGTACTACTGCGTGACTGTCAGCCAGTCAGTCAGTCTCTCTCTCTCTTCTCTCTCTCTCTCCATCCCTCGCTCTCTCTCTTTCTCTTTCTCTGCGTGTCTGATGTGCTTAGCGCCACGGGCACCAGGAACTCCAGCTATGCTGTCCCAGCAGCTTTTAGTCAAGGTGTGATGACTGCCTCAGGTTCACAGCATTGCTTCAGGGGGGCCTGTTTGCATTCTCCTTACAAAGCGGGACTGAACAGCATTTATAACTGGTGCCTTAGGGGGAACACACTGCAAGGACGCAACTAAACTGTGCTGAAGTTTTGACAGCAAGAATTCAATGCCATGTCTCTTAAACTACACAGGAATGTGTGATTTATAAACAATCACACACGGTTTTCATGAGATATAATGTTTTTGCATTTACAGTACTAGCTTATGTATTATTTTTTATGGATGATTCAACATATTTAATTTGTAAGGTTTTGTAAAGATACAATTTTAAAAAAGTAATTTAGTATAAAATCTGAAAATGCGTAAAATATAGAGAATACATTAAAAGGTGCATCTCACTTTGCCAATTCCCTTGTTGCCTAAAAAAGAGGGAAAATCCGTGTGTGGTAGGAGATTTTTTTTTTTTTTAAACTTTTTTCCTCCATTATTTCTAAGAGACTATTTTTCTAATCTCTCTCTCCTCTCTCATTTTTCGATAAGTGTCTCTCTTTTCTTTCTTTCTGTTTGTCTGTCTATCTGGGAGTCTGACTGTGCTCTTCTCCTCTGATCTTCTGTTGACCCACAATCCTCCAGTGCCACAGTACCATGAAATATGGAAGCAGCACAGTCGCCTCAGCTCACATCCTTATGTGTGTGTGTGTGTGTGTATGTGTTTGTGTATGTGTTCATTGTGTGTATAGTGTTTACATGTGTGTGTCTTAGTGTTTCATGGGTCAGCTGTGTGTGTGTGTGTGTCAGTAAGTACAAAGACAAACATATATGTGTTTCTGTGTGTGTGTAATGTGTTTGTGTGTGTGTGTGTGTGTGTGTGTGTGTGCTCTTATTTTCCTCCTCATTCTTCCCTCTCCCTTCATCCTAAATCACGCGCCCGCCTGCTGTGTTCCATGCGGGACGTGTGACAGGCCCCAGTGCATGCTGGGATATGCCTGGCACCCCCCGCTGGTTGAGTTTACCCTAGTGGGAGCATGGCACCATTACTGAAGGGCATAATGCCAAGCGGAGAGCCTGCAAATCTCCCCCAGCCTTAACCAGCCGTCAAGTTGCCCGCATGTTTCTGTGAGCTGAATGAGATCAGTCTGTCCATGTGAAACAGAGTCATCATCACAGTCCCACAAGAAGTACTCTGTTTGATTTGGCAAAATGACTCAACAGTGTTTTATAAGAGAGGTTTCACCACTATTCATTTAAAAATGAAACTACTGCTGCCTAAAAGAGGTGCAGTTAGGTTAGCTGGAGTGATATGTTGACAACGTGTTCAGTTATATGCAACTGGACTTTTTTTTTTTTTGGCTTGAAGATGTTTCACCTTTCATCCAAAAGGCTTCTTCAGGTCTGGCCTGGTGGTGGGAAGACCAGGAGTTGTCCTGGTGAGAATCTTCACAGACATCGACATCTTATGTTCTCAAATGCGACTGTGAAGAACTGCCAATGTTCTGGATTGGTTCCATTTGATATACATAGATCACCTGCCATATGGAAAAGCAATCACATCCATCTGAAATCTGTGTATCAGTTTGTCCCATGTAAACAAGTCCAGGTGCAGGCATTTCCAACAGGAACTCCCTGTACTTTGGCCTGGTCATATTATGAATTCATGGTGAGGAGGTAGATATCAAATATCCAGTTGGGTAAATTCTGAGGAAACAGACAGACAGACTAACAGATAGACTGACACATAAACACACACACACACACACACACACACACACACACACACACACACACACACACACACGCACACACACACACAGCCAAAAACCATATAATAACGTCATCAGGCCAGGAAAACAGCAGTCCAGCAAATGAGGCAATAGCTGGAAAAGGATGCGCTTGCGTAATATTGTCATGAAGTGTCCCTGCATCACGTTCACTCAAAATGGTCGCCTACCTCACAGCGCCTCTGAAAATGAACAGGATATACAGGACAGGATACATCCACCGACACACACAAGTACACTCAACATCCCCTGCATAAATATGTAATCTGAGCATGAAACACGATTAAGACATTAATCTTGAATTAGCTTTGGAGCGTTAACCTTCCCCTGGTTACGGGACACGTAGAGGGTGATTAAAAATGAACTATGACACAATCCAATCAGAGCATGGGCCTGTGGTTGCCTGGAGACCACAAACAGATAGAGAGAGAGACACAGAGAGAGAACGAGAGAGAGAGAGAGAAACATTGACCTGAACCCAATATAGCAACTAACCCTTGCCATCACCACCGTCTGTCTTTAGAAGTCTGAGTGACATTGCTCATAAAGTTTCACAACTAGATGATTCCGTTACTGTGGTAACACTAACAGACATACGCCTACACGCAAATAAAGCGGATCATCCCCTATAGGAGTGTTTATTAAAGCACCAGTGACAGCTTTAGCCTTGACTGGTAAACCTGATTAGCTGTTACTGGCAAAGCTGCCTACTATAGCTATAAACCATCTGACGGTTAGGATGATTCTAAGGGCCTGGGACTGCCAGGGGGGCCCGGAGAACATTTTAATAATACATTCAATGCTTTGGGAGGCCAAAATTATTTTCATAGGGTCCAAATTTTTCTAGTGCTGCCCCTGTCCTTTTGTCAGGTCATTTGATATTTTGCATACCACTGTGCCAGAAAAAAGAAATCACAGTATTTGGACAAGATTTGATAGAGACCATTCTTTTAGCCTCACACTTTCTTACTTCTGTTTTTTAAGCATTGCAGTCAATTGTCCCTAAGAGGAATATCCAAAGGGCTGAGGACTGGTCAGATAGCCCACATTTTTCAGTGCAGTGTGTGTTGATGGGCTGAGAAAACTGCCCTCTGGAAATTGGTGGACATGCCAGCTGAGTATATCGAAGACTGATGGAAAGACTGAGAATTTGGCTCTATCCATCTTGTATCTGTTACACTATGACACTGTTTCTCTTTTTTCAGGGCTTGTTTACATAGACAAGTATTTTATTATCCATTCATTTTTATTAATTACGTTTACACGTATCCACAGAATCAATGTTTTGAAATATCTCTTTGGACAGTGTTTTAAAAAATATTTGTTTGAGGTGGCTAAAACTCTGCTTACGAGTAAAGGAAAGGCCCAAATGGATAAAAATTTATCAATTCAGAAAAATATCTACATTTGTAGAAACAAGACCTTTATTTTGTTTCTTATCTCTCCTCTCTCTCTCTCTCTCTCACACACACACACACTCCATTCCTCTTTCCTGGTCTGTGTACCTCCCACAATACTTCTTTTCCTCTCTCTCCCTTTCTCTTCCTCCTTTTTCTTTCATCCTTCCATGCTGCTCTCCCTGTCCACTACCCCACAGACATGTAAGACTAGCCATAGCTAGCGTTCCAACTGGTGTTCCAGCTTCATGTGGCCGTGACCCACAGTATGTGAGGCTGGTGGAAGTTTATGGAGAGTAGCAAGACTGACATGTAGAGGTGCCACAGAGGGTGAGAAAGAGAGTGAGAGACAGCAAGAGAGAGAAAAGAGGATAGGGACAGAGGAAGGGAAAAAAAAAGAAAAAAAAAGAAAAGTTGGTGGTAATGGTTAAGATGGTTGGTGATGAGTTTAAGTTTTGTTCAGTTTGCTTTGTGAACTCAATGTCTTCAACTTATTTTTTTTTTGTCATTAGTTTTTTTCTATGGCAGTTTGACAGTTGAGTAATTATTTTGAGGTGAAGGTGTGTGTGGGCTGGTTGTGTGTGTGGGTTGTTTCAGGGGGTAAAGGGTATCTCTAAATGGCATGACATGTGACATGCACCGTGGGTGGGGGTGTTGGGAAAGCGTGGGTGGTGTGGCACTCTGGGGGGTTGGGGGAGTGGGTTAGAGGGGGTCATCTTTCAAAAACTCCTCATCGCTGCCTTGGCAACGCACACAACACTCAGACACACATGCCAGAGAGCTGAGGTGACACAGGCATACACACACATACACGCACACTCATATACAAATGCCAAAGAGCTGAGGTGAGACATAACAGAGAGAGTTTGTCAAGCAGATAGACAGGGAGGGAGAGAATGGTGAAACACAAATGGACAGACCAGACAGATTTACATTTACATTTAGGCATTTAGCAGATGCTTTTATCCAAAGCAACTTATAACTTTGTCAACTATCAATTGTTCAGGGCCAGTCTCCCCTAGAGCAACTTAGGGTTAAGTGCCTTGCTCAAGGGCACAACGGTGGCAGCTGGGATACGAACCCACATCTTTTTCAGGCTACTTGCACGCTAGCCAGGTTTCTTAACCACTACGCTACCACCGCCCCATATCTCTCAGATATAGAGAGAGAAAGAGAGAGAGAGGTAGAGAGAGAGAGCAATTTAGAATTACGGCATTAAGTGACCATGAAAACAGTTCTCAAGGAATTTTAACACATTCTTAACCAAACCTCTATGTCTGAAGTAGATATTTTGTTATTCTTCACAAACCCTTGTTTGTTTTGACATTAACATTACATACAGTTAACCTAGTAAGAACCAGATATATAATGCTGTGTTCGTCGACATGCAGTAAGCACACTTGATCTCTAGGTGTCAGCAGAGCTTGTAGAGATACTTGACTGCCTTTCCACACAGCCTCCCTCCCTCTTAAAAAAGCACTGATGTCTAGGCAGTGTAGATGTCTGTTGCTTGTTGTTTTGTTTTTTGTTGCTTGTATGGATGTCTGAATCGCACATGCCATGATGTTAATTTCAATATAAGTATGTTTTGAATTTGACCTCTACAATCCAGAATGTGACATACAATCAATTACAAAGATTTTCTCAAGCTGAAATGGGCAGCCAGTGTGAACAAAATCTGTCATCGTTTTTAACTTGCCATCAAGTCTGACACCACCAGTCTCCAGTAAATCTGTCTGCCAGTGAACAAACAGATAAAGAACAGCAAAGGTATTACCACATTACCACTGGTAGTTGTGCTCAGTGGAAAATTAAGAAATTTGGTTTTGGGCGACTTTGACCATTGCATCTTTGAATGTGCTTGAGAACTCGTCTTCCATGGAAACCATATTCTTGATGAAGAGGTAATATTCTAGACTACATAAAAAATAGGAAAACGGTGAAGGAGGACAAAGTGCCAATTGCATTTATGTAACAATCATTTTACAGGTAATGTATGTGGATATGACTCATACCTCAGCCAACTAAAACGCATTTCTGATTGAACCTGTTGGTACCCAATAGAGCAAACGGCTGGTGTGTGTATGTGTGTGTCTGTCTGTGTGTGTGTGTGTGTGTGTGTGTGTGTGTGTGTGTGTGTGTATTGACCCAACAGTAGGGGTCATCAAAGCTTTTAAAGATGACGTGTCGGTGCTCTTTGACACCTGGCTGGCTCCTCTGCACAGCAGTTTCTCTCCCACGCGGCTAAATCTCCCGCCTCCTCGACCTACAATGCAGGTGTTGTAATCACAATACTAAAACAAAATGTCACTGTTTTTCCCGTAGTTGCAGGTGTGAAACGACCTCTCGTTCTTTCATTCTGACTGCAAACCCCTCTGACGTTCGGGTTGCCCCCCCCTTCCCTTAGCTTTTAGGCTTGAGGAGATCTGTCGTCGGCGGCGCTATGACGTAATTGCGGGTCCCCGTCATCTCGGTGTGGTCGGGGACTCGTGAAGGAAGACTCGGATGTGAGTCCTATTCCTTAATCCACACCAGGTCTTCAGAGCTCTCATGAATGTCTCCGTATGTTTTTGATTGCCTTTTACGACAAACCACACTGAGCCCACCTCTGCCCCTCCTCTCCTTCTCCTCGCCATCCTTTACCGAGACCTGTGAAATATTTAGCCATACAGTTCATCCCATTACCTGCAAAATGAGGATTTAATTCGCTATTACAAAAGGACAACCGAATTCGAGCTGGCTGAGCCTGTCTTGGATGATGATGGCTGGTTCGAGACACCCGCGGCTATGGAGAGTCGTGCTTCTCCTGACCGTATGCTACCAGGTCGGGCTCACAGGCAGATACGGTAAGAATATGTCGCGCATTGGGAAAGCAATAATGCTCTCGCCTGGGAGGCTATGGGAAGTCAGGATGCGCCAAGCTTAGAAGAAAACACAGAATGACGGTGCGGTTGTCTATTTAGCTGCCTTCGTTGTGGTGCTTGTATTATCTTGATAGGCCTGTGTGAATTTATTTCACGGCGAGGATCGTTCGGTGGTGATAAACAGGTTGCAAATGTTGGCTACTTGTTGTGGTAGTTAATTCAATTATAGTTCTGTGGTCATACATGTTATAGCCTAAGCAGCTTAAAGTTTCTTTTGACTACACGAAATGAATACAATGACAATATCTATATCAGTATGAAAATAGTTAACTATAAATTAACCATTTGTTTCATCAAAAGTATTCTTGTTTTTTTCTGTGTGGAATCTACCAAACAGTTGAGGTGTGAAGTTAAAGACAAAACTACGCAAGTAAAGGTGTGACAGTCACTGTTAATATGGAGACTGGGCAAATATGAACGAAAGGGAAAGACAACGAATGGTGATAAACGTCAGCACCACGGAGAGCTCCAGGCGAAGTGGCCTTCTTGAGTCCCACTCTCTCTCTCTCTCTTCTGTTCTCCCTCCCTCACGTTTCCACTCCTTCAGTCGTCATTCTGAACTCCCCCTCCTCCTTCCTCTGTGGTAGCAGTTAGCTGAATACACAACGGAGATGCCATTGGCGGTCGAAATCCGTCGCGTTATTTCCCTGGTAACAACATGCAGGGGCCTTGACCACAATCGTACCGCATGTCTGTTTGTGACTGTGAGAAACACAGAGAGAGAGAGAGAGCGGCAGTGCGGAGGGTCGCCTGGCAGTCGGGCAACGGAACCGTTGAATACGCGCGGGCTCATGATATGACTTGCAGTGATTTGTTTACTCACCCAACTATGGTCTCATTTATCGGTGTCGCCCAGTTATGACCGTAGGATAGTTGGTTGGACATACTTATCGGTTTCCTCATCAAGTATCTGGTTGAGTTCATATGTAACATTAAAAACTGATATATTATATTTGTGAAGGCATATTTGTTACATTTTGCAACATCAGTATGCCTATGTACAACTACATAAATGCACATAAATGCACTTAAATCAAAAACCATATTGTTGTCAAATCAGACCAGGTGTGAATGCAGTTGCTCTCTCTCTCTCTCTCTGTCACTCTCTCTTTCACACACACACACACACACACACACACTTCATCTTCACCGATACTAACAATTTTTCTTATAAATTTTTCTTTATCCATCTTATGCAGTTTTTATTACCTGCATAAATCTCACTCTCTCTAAGTGTGTGTGTGTGTGTGTGTGTGTGTATGTGTATGTATGTATGTGTGTGCGTGCACTTGTGCGTGTCTCTTAGCGAGTGTGTGAGTCATTCATGACATGCTGTCTTGCGTCACAGCTCCGCAGCTTCACAACAATGGAGAGCAGGCAAGCAGCTCTGGTGGGATAATGAGATGGGTGATCAGGAGTCTGCTCTCTCTCTCTCTCTCTCCTCTCTCTCTCTCTCTCTCTCTCATTATCCATAGCTCTTAAGCTAGGATTCTCATTAAAGCACACAGTTCCTGTTTTTTCTCTTTTTTGTATTTCTGTGGAATTTGCACTAGCTATGAAAAGGTCTCAAATGTTGGTTCTTATTATGTTTTACATACATGGCCTTCTTACAGTGTTATGTGATTTTTCCAATGTACATTTTTATACATTTACATTTAATTAGGTACTGTTTCGTTGCCTCCTGACACACATCCTTGTCAGTGATGAATTTGTTTAGTCGCCTTTAAATGATTTTGTGTTATTTTATTGTTTTTATGTTTGCCCTTTTCACCTGTACCTTTCTCTTTGACATGTAGTATCTTTCTGTTGTCTGTCCTATTCGGTTTATCTTGTTATTGAATTTTTTTTTCTCTTTGTATGATTTGAGAGGAATGCTTACCTTTTTTTTTTTTTTTGTTTTTCCAGTTACTGTTTCCCTGGATATTAGACTTATTGTTCTTGTTTGTCTGATTTTGTTTGTAAATGCAAACAAAATCAAATATTTACCACGGAGAGAAAAAAAAAGATGGCTCAACAGGTTGTTAGCCGCGTTCAAGAGGAACAGTCTCCTCAACAGCCCCAGAGAGATGATGCAGTTAGCTGGAAATGTAATTGAACTGAGCGGAGTAGTGTGTGTGTATATTGATGTATTGGAGCGGGGATAATTGCGTTGCAGAATACTGTGAATATGCTGGCTGAATGCATCAGAATATGTCAGAATCACTCTTATCTGTGTTCAGTGACATTATAACCACCCTCCCCTCAATCTGTTGGTTCCACTCTCTTTCTCTCTCTTTTCATTTTCTCCTCACCTGCCACTACGCAATCTTCTATCCCTTTGACTCTCCCCCTCCTCCACTCTTTCATTTTCCCCTCCATCGTTCTTTCTTTTCCTCTCACTAAGTGAGAGGCGTAGAGAGAGGCTGCCGAGGAATCATAGTCCTTTTTAGCAGTTCTTGATCCATGATGAGGGCCCAATAAAGGAGTTTCAAACATCAGATGTCTTTTCACTTCCTCCTTTTTTTCCCTGTTCTGTGCATTTACTTTGTACCTTCCCCCTATCACTCCTCTCCACATTTGTCTTTGTCAGTCTCTCTGTCCTGATCTCTGAGGTATCCCCCCCATCCCAATCTCCTGTATGATTGACAGCGACTGTTGAATTCACCGCATCATTCTTTGTTTGTGATTTCCTTTGGCACTGGGTTTCAAGACAGAATTGATTTTCTCTGTTTTCCTCCTTTTGAAAGAAATATGAATCAGAATATTGGGTGCGATTGGAAGAAGGACAGACAGACTGGCATTCGAATCATACAAAATGTATTAGCAACCTATAACATATGTATTAGCAGTCTATAACATCCAGTAAGCTGGCGTGTTCATGTTCACTTAGTGGCATTACAAGCATTCACACGGTGGCTTTGACTAAGGAGAGATGTTCACGCCCAGCTGGAAATCAAGCAGCGATGCTAAATGCTAATTAGAACTCCTTTGAGAGATTATATCAGCCTTGTGTGAAAGATCTCTGTGAGCAGACTGAGATTTGGTTCCCATTTGGACTTGATTTGTTTTGCTTTGCTGTCACCATCTCTCTCTGTTTCCTCTGCACATGCTCAGTTGCCCAGCCTGTTGTCGCTGTTTGTTGTGTGTGCCTTTATGCTTCTTTTTTCTTCTGTCTCTTTCTTCCCTTCTTCTTCCTCCCTCTGTCTTCTGTTCTTCACACAACCCCTTTTCTGGTCTAGTATTTCCCTTTTCTTTTGTTTTTTCTATTTTTCTGTGTCTCTTCTCCCCCCCCCCCTCCCCCCCCTCTCTGTCTTGCTCTAATAATCTTTGTGTGTCTGTTTGTCTGTCTGTGGGGTGTGTCCACAGCTTTGGTTTTACCCGTTGACTCGCCTGGGTGTTTATCTCTGTCTGTCTTTATCAGTATTTGTCCTGCTGGACTCCCATGATGTGTACACACACCACACACACACACCACACACAGGCTGCTGTAAGCTCTTGGTCTGACCTCAGCACACACATTTTAATGACACACACACACACACACACACACAGAGAAACAAGCACCTTGCTATACCTGTACCTACTCACATACACACAAAGATACAGTCAGTGTTCTGCGACCACCGTTTTGTTTGACCAGCTGTGTCCAGCTCTGGTAGCCTACAACACAACTCACTGGCAATCTCCCCACTTTCCTACTATCTGCTCTCTTCCTCTCTCTCTCTCTCTCTCTCTCTCTCTCTCTCACACACACACACACACACACACACACACACACACACACATACAGACACACACACACATGCACATATACAGAACATTCACAGTATGTAAACACTTTTCCTGCAGAGACCATGCTTATTTTATTTTCTCCTGCTAACAGGAATTTCTAAGTTTCCCATTTATAGGTAGAATGCAGTATAATACGTGGACAGTAATACTGAATTGTGGAGGGAGGCTGGATCAGCTAGACAGACAAAACCCATATTTGGAATTGATATATGATTGCAGATAAATGCATAAATATCATCTTACATGTTAAGTGAAAAAAATCCTCAAAATGCTAATGCATTCATAGTATACATTCATCCAGAAATACACACCCCTCCTACACACACACACGCACGCACACACAAACACACGCACACACACCTGCACACACATTATGCACATGCACATGCATACACACACACACACACACACACACACAGACACAAACATGAACATACACACTTGCACACACACATACACAAACATAAACATACACACTTACACACTTTCATACATCCATGCAGATGCACCCACAAATCCGAAATGAGCCCTTCATCATTTTCACCCTCATAGAACACAACACTTTCTTGTGCACTGATGACAACAAAACATGCAGTAATTTGCAAAAGAAAAAAAAAACTTCCATCATTTCTCCCTAATTTGTTTTAATATGTGCTGGCCAACATCTTACAATAATCATTCCCGAATCCCAGCGTAGATTCTCTTAATGTTCTCATAAATATCTTCCTGAAAGTAAGTGTTTGTCTCCTAGTGACAGTAAATGACTTTGGCAAGGCTCAGTGCACTTGTCTTTAATGCTGCTTGCAGTAATGGAATTTTCTGGCAAGGCTCAAAGTGTGTTACTACCCATCATACCTCATCCCATGACAATGGCTGCCATATTTAATTGTATTAGTCATGCACTGACTGTGCCAGTGTGAAAATGAAGAGAGTCAATGAGAAAACTGAGTGTGGGCGCACGTACACACATATGCATGCGTTAAGACACACACAAACACACACACACACACAGACACACACACACACAGACACACACACACATTTTGGTATGCATGCACACGCTTGCACACAAGCACACACACATACACACACAACACACGCGCGCACTCATACCTTTTTGAGTAATATACGAATGTTCGGCATATATAGTTTTAATGGTCAGTAGTGAAATGATAAAAGCCAGTGGAGACAGTATTATGCCTTCTCTCTCTCTCTTTCTCTCTGTATCTTTCTTCCTCTTTCTCTCTCTCTCTCTCACACACACACACATAAGGACACACAGACAGAAAGTGAGATGGAGTGTAGGTGTTCTGCGTGTTTGTGTCTTCTTACTGTACTGTGTGTACTATACTTATATCCACTTTGCTGAAATAAAAGCCTCTCATCACACAGGAAGTTAAAGTCTGCCCTGCCCTGTGAGTTCCTGTGGGAGCTAAATGCTTGTTTGTGTGTGTGTGTGTGTATAATTGTTGAACTTTGACCTGGATGACTCATGCAATGCAGAGAATGACTCAAGAATATATTTTTTTCTGCCTCTTCTTTCTTCCTCTTGCCTCTTCTCTCTCTCTCTCTCATTACTTTCTCTTTGCTACTTTGTGCATCACTCTTTCTCTCCTATTCTCTCATTCTATCTCTCTCACTCCTTTTTCTCTTTCTCAGGTTGCCTGTTTGAGAAGAGACTCTGCTCCAGGGATCAGCTCTGTGCAGATGGTGAGTGCAACTCTTCCTTCCCATCTCTCTCACTCTCTCTCTCTCTCTCTCTCACACACACATACACACACACACACACACACACACACACACACACACTTGTTGACACAGTCGAATGCTACCCTCCTTTCACTGACCTATATTGAAGGTCACTGGCAAAACCACTTTCTGCTCCATACTTCTGATGCCATCCCAGACAAAACTCAAAGGCACTCGACTTAAACAACACTTTTAAAAAACAATAAATGTTCAAATATTACCAAGTATACACATTTGTAATCTCCTAATTATTAACCTGTTCAAGGTCAATACATTGATTTTGCAATATGTCTTCAATTGGGATTTAATTGTGGGTTAATACATGGAGGAGGGCTTCACATGGGGATGCAGTTTTTGTCCTCAATCTGCTTTCGCTTTAATTATGATCTGATTCTGCTTTATTAAGTAATATTTAATAAACTGCAGTTACAGTTTTTGCCAATCATTTTCACACTTTTCTCAATGCAGTATTTGCCTTTTCAAAACACTTTCACAACAACCATAGACTATGGGAGTCAAACAGTATTTTGCATTGCTTTGGGACAAATGCATTCAATCACCACTTCATCTGAAATTCATGGATGCTTCTCCTAGTCAGTATTGACCTCCAACAAAATGATGTGCAACTAAAGCAAGTTTTGCAGACATTTAGATATTCTTATCAAAACAGTTAACTGTGAAGTAAAAATCTAAATGTAATGAAATACAATATATTAGTAATTACTATATTACTATATTACTAATCTTTGAGTCTACATTCAGCTCTATTTACATATTTGCCCTATTTACTGTATTGTAGGCCCTGTACTATATTGTAGGCCTATACATGTATTACTGTTGTAGTGGGACATTATATGAGAACCTCAAGTGATACCCATGTAATGACCACTGACCTTTTGCAATGCAACATGCAAGAACAGGAGACAAGGTAGCATGGTACACTTGTATAAACATTGTATGTTCTGTTCCAAAATATACTACACTTGGAGAATAGAGTGAATGGCCAAATATTAGCATACTGCCATATTCCTAGACTACAGCATACAGCTTGTTGATAGTCTGGTGCCTATCATCCTTAGATATTTTTAAACCAAGAAAATGTGTGAACATTTTACTACTATACTGGTTTTACTTGACAGAGCCATCAGTATAGTAAACACACGCGAATCCTCTTGATACAAAGGAGTCTTGCAGTGGTACCTCCCATGATGTCTTATGTATTACAGTAAGTAGTACAGCAGTATGCCATTTAGGAAACAGCCCTTGTTCTATTGTGATTTTGCATCTGCACATTCCTTCAGTTTACACAGACACTGAGAAATACTCATCCAATCACTGTATGCCATTTTCATCTATTGCCAGAGGTACACCAATATATGAAAATGTCACTTAGTTTAGTATTACAATATTCACTCAAAATGTATATTACATAACATATACTGTACATAGAATATGTAACAAATCTAAGTCAAACTGTATGAGAAAAGATATTTTATGTGTTTTGTTTCACATTTTTGTTTGATTTATTGATAACTGCACATTGACCGCAATTGTTGTCATGCTGAGTGATAGCATGTGCTATAGTTACGGCAGCGTTAGTTATTTTGGGTGAGGTATGAAGAGGTTTGGTAGCTGCAGTGCATTTTGCAGCAAATGTTAACTGCGTGCTCAGATGTGTGTTGGCAAAGCACACTGTATGAAGAGAAGTTCTGAAAAGGTAGACATTGTAATGAGCCAAGTGTGAAAATTTGGGCTAGCCCCATAACGTAAGCTGTGCTACCATAGTACTAAATGTTGTCTCTTAGCTCTCTTGAGGGTATTGCTTTTCTGCTGCTTTTAGAGACTCAGACATTCTTCAGATTGGCGGCTGTCTGATGTAGGCTTAACAGCTCCATTGAGCGTCCCACCCATGTAGGTGCAGTAGCGGAAGGTGCAAGACTGTTGTTGTTATTATTGTTGTTGTTGTGATGTAAACACACACACACACACAAACACACACACACACATACACACACACAACACAACACACGCACACACACACACAGACTTAGTTTTCCTTTTTCTTCCATGAACACTGAATCTGATTCCTGGCCTCTATGTCTGTGTATGAGTATGGTATGTGTCTCTCCGTGTGTGGTGTGTGTGTAGGCCCCACACTGCCCATGCTGTGTTTCTCTACCAGCTGGTGTACCATTTCCCCCTTCTCATTATTTAATTAGCAAGGCATGCCTCACTTCCTGTCCCAACAGGACCTGCCCACACACACACACACACACACACACACACACACACACACACACATATTTATAGGCACACAAGCACACACACAACATAGCAGCACAGATGGAGGGAAGACTTGCACACATGCGCATGAACACACACACACACATGCAAACACACACACACACACACACACACACACACATTTACTCACAGATACTCTCACACATACAAAGTCACGCAAACACCGATATACTCATATTTACAGTGTCTTACCCAAACCCAAAGACTGGCATTGACAGCATCGGCTCTGAAACTGAACAGAGACACTTGCGTCTGATTTTTCGCTACAGTGGCACAAGCACATGTACATAAAGTAACACATAACTACATAATAACACACACACACACACACTCACACTCTCTCTCTCTCTCTCACACACACACACACACATACACACTTTCTCTCTTTCTTTCTTACGTGCACACACAAACACTCTTTCTCTCTCTCACACACACTCTCTCTTACACACACACACACACACACACACACACACACACACACACACACAAACACAAACACAAACACACAGTCAAGCACAGAGAAAGAGTACACTGCTGAATTATTTAGTTTGCAGAAAGCAGAATTTATTTTTTAGTTAAAGAAATGGAAAGAGACAGATGGATGGAGAGAGAAAGAGACAGTGAGAGGGATAGACAGACAGAGGTGTCTGGTTAAGGTCTATGAAACAGTCTGTGGAGTCTTTAGAGATCTCTTCTTGATGTCTGTCTGCAAGTCGCAGACACAAATGTGTCTGTTCTTCAGTGTCTATTCTTGTCAGTTTACCATTAAGTGTCCTCATTCATTTTTGTTGGCCAGTTGCCAAATTTCACCACCTCTGGATACATCTATGATTAAGGCATGAATGCAGTAGGTAAGTAAGTAAGTAAGTAAGTAAGTAAGAAGAAGGCATGTAAGTAAGTAAGACTAGCTAACTCACAGTGAACATATAGAGTAACCTTGTCTTAATAATAATATTTCATTCAGCCCACGTTCTGACTAATGTGTGATATTTCACTCTGTGGTTGTGAAACAGTAGTGGTAGACATGGCCTTTCTTTAGGTGCTCTGTGATATTCAATGAGGTGCCATCATGGTCCAGCGCCTTTAAAACAACTTAATCTGTCATGTTCCTGTCCTTCTGCACCTACTGTTCGTGGGTCAGGTGTAATTGCTGTTGTTGGGAGGAGGTGTTGTTTAATCAGAACCATGAAATTCTCTATATATAGTGTCCATGACGCTGTCCCCTACATTATGAGGTAGACTTATGGAGATATCACACACTCACATGCACATGCACACACACACAAGAACGGACACACACAAGTATGCAACACAAACACACACACTCACATATACAAACATACACATACACACACACACAGTTTTACTGTATGGGTCCAAGGACTCAAAGCGACCAAGTTCAGAGTTCACTGTAGGTCATTTCCTGCTCCTGCTACTCTCTCTTTCCTTTGATTTCACCTTTACTCTCAGATAATGGCTTGGTAGAGTATAGGAGTCCAAGGAATAAACACATGGTCAACAACACTGGTCTTGGTTCTGGTCTTGTTCTGGTCTAAGTTCTGATGTTGTGTGCAGTGCAAATGTCAGTTTGATGTTACTCTGGAGTCCAGATGCACTGGTTAGTTGCTATTCTCATTTACAGAGGCTGCTCCTTTCCCCACTGCCTTGATCTGCTTAATGCTGCAGTACTTATTGCATAAAACCTACCGGTCACTAAATCTTCCTTTAAGTAAGGTGACTAGACATCCCGATTTGACTGGGACAGTCCTGGTTTTGACTCGCATGTCCAGAGTTCTGATAAATATGCAATGGGACACTAAAGTGTCCCGGTTTTCAGCAACCACTATTAAATTGCCCTTGTTTTTAGTGCTACGAGGACGTGATTATGTTCTACTTCAAATTAGGGCAATCTAAATTCATTCAGAAAACCAAGTCGAAATTTAACATAGTTTGTCTGTGTTCTCAGTCAAATACTATACTATTGTGGAGAATGACCCTCTGAGGGAAGGTTTTTCTTGTTGTGTGAAACTCACAGGTCGTCCTCCAAATACCCTAAGAAATAGGAAATCTCACCTAACAGCTGGTGCTGGTGTTTATGGTGGGTTATGATATTTTGGATAATGACCCACTGAGTGCTGAAGTGCTTCTTGGGGGAAAAAAACAAAACAAAAGCAGCACTCTTTCTCAGTAGCTCTCATTATAGGGGCTTAGAACAGCATCTGGAGTCTGTCAGCAGACCAGTGCTGGAGGGAAGCTCACTGCATCTCACACACACACACACACACACACACACACACACACACATACACAGAGAGAGAGAGAGAGAGGGAGAGAGAGAGAGACATGCGCTATTTAGAGTTTATATTCATCAGATAATTTTCACAGTTTTCCAGGAACAGTTTGAAGTTTGGAAGGCGGGGCTTGACAGAAGTAGGAGATCATTTGGCTAAAAATTCCAGTGAATTGTGAAAGCCAGCCAAGGAAAATCCATTAGGTTGTGTGGGTCAGTGAAGGAAGTGTGATATACACTAGTTCCACAGGAACATCACAACATTCCAAAGTGGCAGTGGTCTGGTGAAAGTGGATACCGCTTGATGCAAGTCTGTCCAAAAAGCCTCTATACTTTTGGACTGGCTGTGTGTGTGTGTGTGTGTGTGTGTGTGTGTGTGTATGTCTGAATCAAAGGTGCGTTCAAATTCCTTGAACAGAGACGAACATGTTCTCTCTGAACAGTTCTAACTGAATGATTTTGTATAAACATTCAACTTCAGTGTTCCCCCACTTAAGAATAAAGGAGTTTAACAGGAAAGCTAACGTGAAACTATCAGCTGTTTCAGATGTACCCCATGACTTCACCAGTTTGAGCTCTTACTAATGAGAGATGAGCCTACTGCAAGACAACACTTTATAAATATACGTCCAGGTGCTTCTAATGAGGTGTGTGTGCGTGTGTGTGCTTGTGTGTGTGTGTGTGTGTGTGTGTGTGTGTGTGTGTGTGTGTGTGTGTGTGTGTGTGTGTGTGTGTGCGTGCGTGTGAATGCATATGCCTGTGTGTGCTTTTACGCATGTGTTTATGTGAGTATATGTGTGTGTGTGTGTCTGGCTATCCTTGGATCAATGCAAAACCCATTCCTCTCCTGTCTCCTCCCTTACTTCTGTGTGTGTGTGAGAGTGTGTGAGAGTGAGGAAGTATGCACCTTAGTAAGTGTTTGTCCTCAATGTGTGTCTGAGAGTGTGTTTGCAGGTGTGTATGTGTGTGTGTGTGTGCATGGGTGCGGGTGTGTGCTTGTGTGTGTGTGTGTGTGTGTGTGTGTGCCTGTACATGTGTGTTTGTGTATGTCTTTGTATGTGTGTGTGTCTGTGTGTGTGTGTTTGTGTGCCTGTGTGCATATGTGTAACATATGTGTGAGTGTATGTGTGTGTGTGTGTGTGTGTGTGTGTGTGTGTGTGTGTGTGTGCATGAGCGCAGCTGCTGTGACAAACAGGTGTGTTGATCCTCAGTTGTACGACAAGAAACAGACAGGAACCTCTGACTCCCTTCATTACTTTCTTTTACTTTACCATTCACCACATCTCTCTCTCTCTCTCTCTCTCATTCTCACCACCCCCACCCCATTCCTCTCCCTGCCTCTGTCCCTTTCCTCATTTCTGCCTGAGCAGGTTGACTGAGGGTAATTAAGGTTCTCGCAAGTCAGCTGCTGTCTCTCTCACTCTCTTTATCTGTCATCTCTCTCATCTACATCTCTCTCTTCCTCTCTCTCTCTTTCTCTCTCTCTCTGTCTCTTTATCTGTCTCATTGTTTATCTTAACATCTCTCTCTCTCTCTCTGACTCCTTCGATCTCTTCTTCTCTCTAAATCTCTTTTTAAAAGATTTGCATTCTGCATTTCACTGTCATCACCACTCTCACTGCCTCTCTGTAATATCTATGTCAGAATATTTAAATATTTGCGAGTGCTTAATGAGGCTTGCATGCTGCCCTTAGCAAACACTAGCTAATCAAATCCCGTGGTTTGACTCAGAGGAAGACACTGTGTGTTGACATGTCAGTCGTTTTAATATTCAGTATATATCAAGAGTTCAGATGCAAAGCCCTCCAAAAGGCCATTTTCAGAAATATGCAAAAAATAAGTTGTTTTTATAATAATTTCCGAGTCATCTCTATCAAACTGCAATTTAGATATTATTATCAAGTAAGAACAAATCAAGCCAAAGTCAAGTAAAAACAAATCAAGCCAAAACTGATAATAAAGTTTATCAAAATTATATAAATATATTTCGGTAAATTCACTGCAAATGGATGAATTTCTAAAGGGTTTTGCATCTGAACTCTTCATATATTTATCTCTCTCATTCTGTTCTTCTGACCTTCTCCTTCTACTTTTCCAGCAGTATAATCAGAGTGAAGCACTCATTTCTGAGAAGAGGGAACTGTGTGTGTGTGTGTGTATGTGTGAGTATGTTTGTTTGACCATAACATGATGCACCTATCTCTGAGAGGAGAACTAGTGTGACTGTGTGTGTATGGTGTGTGTGTGTGTGTGTGTGTGTGTGTATGTGTGTGTGTGTGTGTGTGTGTGTGTGTGTGTGTATGTGTGAGTATGTTTGTTTGACCATCCCATGATGCACTTATCTGAGAGGAGAGCTAGTGTGACTGTCTGCATGTGTGTGTGCGTGTGTGTGTGTGTTTGTTTGTTTGTTTAAAGAAGAGAGAGTAATAGCCCCGAAGCGGAGAAGGCCACAGCCTCTGTCACCTGTATTGTCTTACTGTCTTAGATGCTCATTCTCTCTCTCTATCTCTCTCTCTCTTCCTCTTTCTTCCTCTCTCTGTCCTCTTCGCTGTTGTCACGGTAACACTGACATCATCAGGCTGATGGCAGCTGGGTGCACGCCCCCACAATCACTCTACACTGACAAAAAAAGGATGAGTCACAGCCACTTGCTTACGTACCCCTCTCTCTCGCTCTCTAAAACACTAGGGTTGGTACATTGACTCTCTCTCTCTCTCTCTCTTTTTCCTCTTTCATTTTGCGCTCTCTCACATTCTGTCTATATTCCTTTTACTTCTCTATCTCTGTCATGTAGGCATACACTATCTCTGATTTTATGCAGTGTTTTAATCGTTCATGTGCTGTTTGATTTGATCTGCTGGCAAATAGCTACTTTGTTTGAGGAATGAATCAGTGTTCTACTCTGTTTCATTTATTTTCTTATTTTGTTATCCTCTTTTGTAAGTCGCTTTGGATAAAAGCGTCTGCTAAATGCTTAAATGTAAATGTAAATGTATTTTGGTACAATTCCATTGCTTTTTGTGCTATTTTGCTGGGATACATAATTAGGCATTCTAACTCACATGTAGACTACAACTACAGTTGTGGTTACTACCCTCTGGTACAAAGGGGAAAGTCTCCCCAGTGTTACAGACATGCATGAAAACAACCCCAAGTTCATATGTGTGTGATGTCCTGTGCTAATACTTCTAACACATGTACACACACACACACAAAAACAAACACATACACACATGATGAAGTCACTTTACTGAAGTACTGATGGAGTTTTCCAGCAACTCCAGTGGGTCTGTGTTGATTGATTCGATTCCCCTGCTGGTCTATATATAGCAGAGAGCACCATGAGTCAGATCTTTGGAGGGGACCTCACCGGGACAGCCAGAGAGAGGGGGAGAGGAGGAGAGGAGCAGAGAGGGAGGGAGAGAACAGGGAAGAAAAAGGAAAGAATAGAAGTGAGCTGGGACAGGGAACCACGGGTAACACAGAGAGAGAGAGAGAGAGAGAGATATGGGAGGGGGAAGAGAGAGAGAGAGAGGGAGAGATGGGAGGGGGAAGAGAGAGAGAGAGAGGGAGAGTCTCACTTTACATCAGCGATTTCCCATCTTTCAGAGTTATTCTAATTTCTACCTCCAACATGAGTCATACATTGAGCATAATTCAAGAGTTGTGGGGGAGGAGAGTGTGTGTGTGTACATGTGTGTGTGTGTGTGTGTGTGTTTGATAGGATTTAATTATGCTTGCTTTGGGACATATCCATGCACTGCATCTGTATCTGCGCCAGGCATAGCATCACACCCAGAATATCTCCCAGGTCTCTGAGTCACGACGCCTGTTGCCTTTCTGGGGATGATGCAGAAGCAGCCATCGCACTGTCTGTTTCTAATCCTGTTTAACACTGAGATGCTATGAAGCCCAAAATTATACAGTTGGTATAGACAGAAACATTTGAACAAATCACTAGCTGTATGTGCAAAATCTCCTCTCGTGCAGTCAGAGTTAGTTAGCTCTGAGTTGATCTGATTGAGTCACATTCCAGTGTGTGTATCTGTACTCTGTGGGATGATAAAAATAATGATCTGTGCTTGCGCAAAAAGACTGATGTGTGTTTTGTGTTTCTCTCTCTCTCTGTGTTGTGTGCTTGATGTTATGTGTGTGGGCATATGTGCATACATTGGTTTGTGTGTGTGTGTGTGTGTGTGTGTGTGTGTGTGTGTGTGTGTGTGTGTGTGTCTTACAGACAGATTGTTCGGGCAGTGTGTGAACTCCCCACAGGAGAGAGTCCAGTACCAGCTGACTGTGCCCATTCTACAGAGGCTTCAGCAGGTCCTCAAGGAGCTGATGGTACAAGGTGAGACAAGCACACACACACACACACACACACACACACACACCTAAGCAAGCACACATGTACTAGTGCACACACACACACACACACACACACACACACACCACACCTAAGCAAGCACACATGTACTAGTGCACACACACACACACACACACACACACACATTCATATATAAGTAAACACACATGTACTTATCCACATACATACATACACACACACACACATACAAACACAAAGGTTGAAAAGCTGTTGTTTTAACTGTAATGTCATTTGTCGGCAGGTCTCTCGTGGCATGATGGCATCACACAGTATATTGTCGCCAAGGAACTGGGCAGAGTTCCTCACTCTGGCAATGCAAAAGCACAGAAAACAGCTTCACAGTAAGACACACACACACACATACACACACACACACACACACACACACACACACACACACACACACACACATACATACACACAGAAGAAATCAATGCTGTAAAAATGACTTCATTCTCGCTGATTTTTAAATGCCTGTCTTATTGTTTTTTTCTTTCTTCTGTTCAATTGTTCTCTATCTTTCTCTCTCTCTCTCTCTCGCTCTCCCTCCCTGTCTCTCTGTCTCTTTCTCAGACCCACGCAGCCTTCGCGCTCTAAAGGGTCTCACACCAGCTCAAGCTCTAAGGCAGGGAACACTCTGCCCCACAACTATGTGGACTACATGATAGTGGACCCGCCTCAGAGCTCCATGCATATGCAAGCCATACCACTGGACCCCTACACCTACCACCAGGTAGAGATGGCACACACATGCACACACATGTATACACACACACATTCATATTAGTGCAGTGACATAGTCTGCCCGTGCCCACCTAGTCTACACACACTCACACACACACACATATTCATATTTTTAATGCAGTGACATAGTCTGCCCGTGCCCACCTTGTTTGCACACACACGCATGCATACACACACACACACAGGGAAAGAGATATAACCATATTTACAGGCATATAAACAGCTCACTAAAGAAGCAACTGTCAACCAGGGATCCAGATGCCTCATGAATTATCAACAACAGTAAATACAAAAAACTTTCACCACCTAGTTTCATCCGTCACTAAAACATCTTCTCCCCACTCCCTGCTCATCTCTCTATGTCCTCTGTCACTCCAGCACGGTTTTCAAGATGAAATGGAGCGTGGACTGCCCCACATGGGCTCACATCCTCGTGTGTCCTCATCTTCCTCCTCCTCCTCCTCTTCCTCACGCTCGGGATCCTCCCAACAGCAGCAGAGGGAGCGTGAGCGCGAGCGCCAGCTCCTGCAGGACGTCCTCTCCCATTACTTGTCATCCGCGCAACCCTCTTTCCGCCACAGGGGGGCAGCGGCACTCCCAGCCGCACCCTACTACGACGACCTGGACCTGCAGGACTACGTTGAACAGTACCAGCTGCCTGCCAGCCGACCTCGGGCCCAGTACAGACCCCCT
>PYXC01001891.1:782500-787500 GCA_015244755.2 Tenualosa ilisha | reverse complement strand
ATTGGCAAGACTTGCCTTTTGTCTGTTATTCTTTGCTTTGTATTGTCACAGTGAACAGTTGAAGCACTGACAAAATGGTTCATTGAAACAGTGAATGGTTATATTTTTATGCAAACATTAGCTGATAGAAATGTTTCAGGGCACTTCCATGGAAAGTGGGATTTAACATCCATAACGCCAATAAAATGCAGGGGATTTATTTGATGTGAAAAATTTGACAATGTGAAATTTGAGGATTTGCTGTATCCAGCTGTAGAAATAACATGGAAATAAATCTAGAAATATTTTTAAAAACTTAATATGCTTGCTCGTGTTCATGTCACTTCCTGTGATGTGGAATGATCCATCATAGATTAGCTTATCTCTGGGATACACTGACTCATTACTGTAAGCTTCCGCATGAATTAACTGAACCTGATGACCTCATAATCAAAGTAATATCATCATACAATGAAGCTTAAATAAGACACACTCTTATAGTATTACAGTTTTTTTTTCCACTGCTTACACACATTTTCAAAGTTCTGTGTTCTTTTCTCAAAACTTAACACACAAATCTATTAACTGCTCACACAGAATGCCAAATGCCTGCAAATGCACACAACATGTCTTGGAAAAATGAAACACTGTATTCGAAGTATCATAAACACATATCAAAGACAAGCTTTTGTCTCACGTCATAAACACTTTTGTCATAATTATACATTTATGTATGTATCATTGACACGGCATTGCTCTAAATTTAAAGCACTTCTGTCTTGTGTAATCTGAAGGTAGAAGATGAAATGTATTCATTATTGTAAGCATGCAAGCAATATTGAAACAAACTACATACAATACATACGGTATATAGTAGCCTATACATTTTTTAAAGTATGTTCCCATAGAGGGAAAAATAAACAATATTTGACAACACTGATCTCCACAATTATTTGAACAGAAATCAAAACACTGACTTTTCTGAATAAAGTATATGTGTGTGTATGTATTTATGTGTGTCTGTGTCTGTGTGTGTGTGTGTGCGCGCGCACAATACTGGTAGGCACTGATCAAAACTTGTAACTAGACCTTTAGCCAGTGCATAGACCCATGGTAATGATTGGTTGGTGTTCAGTAAAGTATTTGCACACATGAAGTGTGAGTATGAAGCTTTGGTAAATGAGTGTCGTTTTGACTAGTTGTGTGTGAAAACTAAAAAATAAGCCACTTTCTGGCAGATTTTTATGTGTTAGGTATGTGTGTTGTGTTGAAAACTGAGTCAGGTGAGAATTAGTATAGCATTTTGCAGATATGGTATAGAGTTATGGTGTTTGAGTGACAGGTTCCAGACATTGTGTGACATGTAAAAATGTGTGTAAGCAGTTGAAAAAATATGCAAATTATGAAACAATATTGTGGAAAGAAATATTCTGATTGTCATATAATGTGATGTAATGTATTTAGATTTACAACCGAGTAAAATATGTCTCTCTTGTTAAAAATGTAGTCCGATGCTCTTCGGTAGCTTAGGATGTCCTATTTCTGTTTTTTTTTTTTCTCTCTCTCTCTCTCTTTTTAAACCTTTCCTTAAAATGTCATTTTTGGGCGTCAGATTTCCCCCCTGGGGGACACAGTGTCAAATGATCTATTACGATACACTTCCAAATAGCAGGGGATCTATATTGATTGCAACCCTCCACCTCTGTCTCATATACCCGAGGTCAGAATCTGGTGTCTCACAGTCTGATAATAGTGTGCCTTCCGCTCGCCAAAAAAATGTAATAGGAGTGCGACAGCCCTCGGAAATAACGCTCTCGATTTTAAGCGATTCCATTTTGTGCAAATAATAGCTGCCATCTTAGGTTATAGAATGTTATGTGCATAATCAGTAGGCAAGTTGGAGGGTCGTTTAGGACTCCTCCTGTCGAGTGGAAAAGCATGAGAATCAGACTCCTGTTCTCTCTCTACTGTTATACAGTGTGTGTGTGTGTGTGTGTGTGTGAGTGTGTCCGTGTTAGGAGAGGGGATGATTGTACAATTTTGTGTGGGAAGCCTGTTGTGAGTCTGAGGGTCCACTTGTGCTTCTGTCCAACAGTGGCTGAGAAGAACTTTCTGGAAGGAGAGACGGGGCTGAAAATTGTACAGACTGGAGTGGGAGAGGTTAGTGGATTAATCTTTGTGTGTGTGTGTGTGTGTGTGTGTGAGAGAGAGAGAGAGAGAGAGTGTGTGTATGTGTGTAGGTGTGTGTGTGTGTGAGAGAGAGAGAGAAAGAAAGAGAGTATGTGTGTAGGTGTGTGTGTGTGTGTGTGTGTGTGAGTGAGAGAGAGAGAGAGAGAGAGAGAGAGAGCAGTGTGCATGTTGTCTGAGACACTGTAGAGTTCAAGTAGTTCATCCTTCACCCTCACCTCTCCTGCTCTCTCCCTGTTTCTCTCGCTTCCATGCACACACAGAGCGATACACATACGATATCTTATCTTCTCCTTCTCTCTCTCACACACACACACACACACACACACACCACACACACACACACACACACACAGTTACTCATATTCACTGTTTCTGTAACACGTTTGTGTGATGGATTGCCCAGTGGACTAACTGATGTAACAGTCGGTGACAAACTCCGTGTGTATCAGTGTGTGTTATCCGTACTTTCACCATGGTCTTTCTGCACGCGGAGGAGACGACTTCCATTAACTGAACAGATGTGGATGTCAATGTCTGTGTGTGCGCATGTGTGTATTTATCCAAACTCTAAGTAGGAAAGAGTATGTATGCATGTCTGTGTGTGTATCCATATACTGTACATGTATGTGTCTACGTCTGTGTGTGTGTGTGTGTGTGTGTGTGTGTGTGTGTGTGTGTGTGTACTTCACCCCCTTTTCTGGTTCCTCTTTTCTTCTTGTAATTTTTCTAAAGAACTGTCTTTCAGTGCAGATCTGTCACTCTCCTCCTCCCTTTAGTGCCTCTACTGTACCCCTCTCTCTTTCTCCCTCTCTTTCACCCCCCTTCTCCCTCGTTCATTTCTCTCCTCCTCTCTGCCCCGCTGATCCTCATTTCTCTCTCTCTCTTTCTCCTTGTCCACTGCCATTATTCCCGCTGCCATTCTCTCGTCCGCACTCTTTTTGTTACCTCGCTCTCCCACCCCTCTTTCTTCCCCCTCTCTCAGCCCCCTTCCTTTCTCCCTCCTTTTTTTCTCGTGCCTTTTGTGTGTGTGTGTGTGTACGTGTGTGTGTTTTCAGAGCTCATTCAGGCCCGTGCCCCCCCCCCTCTCTTTTTTCTCTCTCCTTCTCTCTCTCTAGCTGTCGTTCGCGCTCTCATTTGCCTTGCTTTGACTGAGTACAGCTGTTGCAGACCTCTGAATGCCAAATGATGTCTTTTGTTGCATCCTGCTGCTCATATTTTTAATTATTCTTTCTTGTTCTGTTGGAGGCTTTGACATTCATTTGTGTGTGTGTGTGTGTGTGTGTGTGTGGTGGTGGGGTTTTCTATGTGTGTCTGTGTGTGTGTGTGTCTGTGCGGATGTGTATGTGTGTGTGTGTGTGTGTCTGTGCGTGTGTGTGTGTCTGTGCGAATGTGTGTGTGCGTGTGTGTGTGTGTGTGTGTGCGCACGTATGTATGTGTGCACGTTTGCATGTCTGTGTAAGTGTTCTTTCCCTTTCTCTGTCCCTCGCTTTCTCTGTGGCTCCGGTAATGAGACCTGGTTCCACCTGCCTCTTTCTACTCACTCTATTGTGACAAGCTACCACTCCACCACCAGCACCACCACCACTCATTTCTCTGCATTAATGAATGTGTGTTTGTGTGTGTGTGTGTGTGCTGGGGCTACTCTTGGTCCCACAAGTCTCAGGACACTCTCAGGAGGACACTTCTGAGATGACAAAGATGTGCTGACACACACTTACACGCAGACACACACTCACACAAATCAAAATTACCCCCCTCCCTCCACTCATGCAGAGAAGGGGGGAGAGAGAGAGAGAGAGGGGGAGGGAGAGATGTGCACATGTATATTTTGTACCTCATATATAACTCATGACGTGCATGTGCTGATTTGGGCTTAAGTGGTAGCTGATATTATTTGCATGATATCAACTCGCACCCCTAATCTCTCCAGCTACCTGGCATAGAAAGAAATAAAATAAATACAATTGAGGAAATACAGAAATAAAAGAGGAGAGTAAGAGAAAAATTACCTTAACTTATAAACTAGTTTTGTGATCTGAAATTCGTTTTTTTGAGGACGGGTAGCTGTGACACGTCTCAAATAATTGGATCAGTAAAAAATGTGAAGAAGATCGTGAACATCACCATTTTGGATACTTAATTTATTTGGAAGGGGTTAGTCTGAGATTCTCATCACTTTTGTTGGCGTGCAGTATTTGCTCCTGGTAATCCTTTTTCGAGGTGGTCACAAAAACTTCCAATATCTCGTTTCCAAAACCCCTCCCCTTATCCCTCTCTTTCGCTTTTTGCCCCGTTTTTCTCCCACGGACGCTCGATCCAGGGCATCAAAAACGCCCCCGCCCGCCCTCCCTCCACCATTTCACCATCAGCAACATGTGGAGCCGTCGCCCAGGCAACGCCGTTTGATGTGACAAGTGGCGGCGCTGGCTGAATTGGGGAAAGAGAGAGAGAGAGAGGGGAGAGGCAGAGAGCGGGGCCTTCACACGAATCCGAGAAGGCAAGGAGAACTACATTTTTCTTCCCTCGCTTTTCTTCTGTTCCATGGCTTCTTGTCCGTCTTGCTGTCTATTCTTTTGCTGCCGACCGCCTCAGATAAAGCTTCCATTCTCCTAAACGGCTCTTTTTTTCGCGCATCGCCTGGCTGTTGAAAAACGGTGCAGCAGCAGCAGCAACAGCGGCAGCAGCCATCTCGTCACAGGACAGATTATCGATGCGTAACTTGTGAAGAAGTATCCCGCCCGCTGTCCTGGGTGTTTAGGCGTTGTTTTTAGAAGACGAAATAATGTCCAGAAGACGGAAAAGAGCACGAGTGTCCTCGTCTCCAGGGTCCG
>PYXC01001891.1:762500-777500 GCA_015244755.2 Tenualosa ilisha | reverse complement strand
GTGAAGTCTCTCTCTCTCTCCCTCTCTCTCATTCTCTCTGTTATTTATTCTCTCTTCCTCATTCTCTGGGTCTCTCTCTCTCTCCCTCTCTCCTCCGTAGCTCTCTCTCTCTCTCTCTCTTTCTCACTCTCTGCCTGATGGACAAGGATTACATTGAGCATTCTGCTGTTGCCATGGCAACCACAGGCCCCTGCTCTCCCCTGCTGTGGCTCCCAGACACCATGGCAACATCAACAGGCGAGGTCTGGGGCTCGGGGGAGCAGCGTATGGTGTGTGTGTGTGTGTGTGTGTGTGTGTGTGTGTGTGTGTGTGTGAGTGTGTGTGTGTGTGTAAGAGAGAGAGAGAGAAAGAGAGCCGTGGCCTTTCCCCAGATCACCACAACACCATACCACTCTATGTATGATGTGTGTGTGTGTTTGTGTGTGTGCATGTGTGTGTGTTTTTGTGGGGAATGTCTTTAATTGTTTACTTGCAAGTAATTATGTGAGCGGGGGTTGTGACTCTCTAATTGAAGAGATTTGAAGAGAGAGGAGGGTTGGCACGTGGCAGTGTGTGTGAATGTGTTGGTGTGTGTGTCTGCATGTCCGGGTTCCCTTGGTAATTAGTCACCGTTGATGGCCCTGACATCCAGCTTGTTTACACAAACAGAGTGAGAGAGACAGACAAAAGAGTGAGGGGGAGAACCGTGTCAAAAAGGACCACACACACACGCGCACTTCCCCCTCCCAAACGCATGCACTCACACACTTACCCCCCCCCCCAACACACACACACACACACACACACACACACACATTCCTATTCCATATTTATGATTAAGCGGTTTTTGTGTTTGGCTCTGTGTGTGTGTGTGTGTGTTGTGTGTGTGTGTGTGCATGCTAGTAACAAGAAAAGCAGATTCCACAGCTTTTATATTGCCAGTATGTTTGTGGAGTGCTGGTGTTTTCTGGTGTTTTCTCATGCTCCAGCTAACAGGATTTGGAGAGAAATCCTCCTGATGAAACTGTCTCTTCATCCAGTTAAATCTCTCTCTCTCTCTCTCTCTCTCACACACACACACGCGCGCACACACACACACACACACACACTCCTAATGTGCTACATGGCTCTTTTATTCTCTCCTCCTTACCTTTTTTAATATTTTCTTAATAACCCTCCCCTCCTTCCTTTTCTCCCTCTTTCACCTTCTCTCTCTCTCTTTCTTCTTCCTTTTCTCACTCTTTCACCTTCTCTCTCTCTTTCTTCTTCCTTTTCTCCCTCTTTCACCTTCTCTCTCTCTCTTTCTTCTTCCTTTTCTACCTCTTTCGCCTTCTCTCTCTCTCTTTCTTCTTCCATCTTTATTCATGTCTTGTTCTCCTTATTTTCTTTTCCCTCTCTATACCTTTCTCCCTGCCCCTCCTCTTCCTCTGTGCTTTCGTCTTGTCCAGAAGAGCGAGTTACGCGGGTTGCCGCAGGCGACGAGGATGAGCGAAAGCTCCCGTGGCATTGTGCTGGGGTTGGTTGCCATGGCGTGTGTGGGTGGAGTCCTGGTGGTGGCGTTGGGTGTGGCCTGTTTCCGTTACCATGGACGCCAGCTGGAGGAGCGCAAGCTTGGCCTTGGACCAGAGGGGGGCGCTGAAACACACTTTGACTACCAGGTAAGGGACCAGGTCATCAAACAGGCACACACACACACATACTTTTCCACAGCTGATGTCAGGTAAGGTCAAACCACTGTGACGCACATATGGACAGGAAGTCACTGAAGAGACTGCTGTTGTACTTGTTGCCAGCAGGGTGTTACATATTGCAGTACCTACATCTCTCACCTCCAGCTACAGCATGACACCTCCAGAAAGAGAGGTTTGTTCTCCATCAGTATCATATTCATACAAATTAAGGGTTATCTTTTGATTTTTCCACATTTGGATATACATAGTATTTGAAGTTAGGTAGTCCATGACAGAGAATTTGAAGTAGTAGACTCTAAAAACATTTTCTTTTACAACTAACCAGTCTGACAAGAATGTAGGAGGTAATTTAGGCTCCTAGTTGTTTTTCCCCCACACTTTTTCTCTCTGTCCTTGTTTTGTAAGGACACTTGGTAATCCTTAACGTCTAAACATTAAAGGAAGAATTACATGTGAAGTCAGTGTCCCTGTTGTTCAAGGTCATTGAATGCTGTCTGTAGGAAAATGAACCAGAAAATCTGAGGCTACATAGACGGAATAACGCACCAAAAACTAGTGTAAACTGAATGGGGCATAGCAAAATGAAACTGAAAGTAAGTTACTGTGCCCCATTCACCTAGAGTTAGTTGTTAGTTCACTATTCAATCTATGTTGTGTCAACTTTTTTCCTTTTTTTTCCCTACACGCAGCACTTGGTGACCTTGAACAACAGGGCTATGAATTGATTCACAACATATTTCTCCTTTAGCACGGGGGCATTTCAACAGCCGTATTTCTACATTTTTTCCCTGGCTCCTCCTTTGCTCACTGATAGCTGTGTTTAAATGTGTTTTATAAATAAAATTACTTCCTACTACTTTTACTTGATCTCAAGCTATATTGGTAATGCATGCCTGCAAATTGTGTGTAATTCCATATGAGGGGCTTTTACTGTGGTTATGGCTACTAATTAACAGGATATTTATTAGACTAATGTAGCATATTGAAATTCTGGATTTTCATCATATTTAATCATTTTTATCATTTTCATCATAATCTCACAACATAAGTAGCTGGGTAGTGCAAGAGCAGGAAGACACTGAAAAAAGTACTGTGATTATCAGTACTATCATAGAGTCTGCCACCGGCAGGGGTTTGTATGCTAACCACATCTCCCACCTCAAGCTGCAGAGTCACACCACTGGACAGATAGAGGTTTCCAGTTGTTTCATAATCTAAATGAAACATGACCTGCTCTCCATTCTTGAACAGCTGACTACACATTTATCTTTAAGAGTAAGTATGAAGGGCTGTGAATCTGAAGTAGTACACTTACTGGAGCTATGCAGAAGCCTATTGATCTTGAAGAATAAGTATCAAGGGCTGTGAATCTGAAGTAGTACACTTACTGGAGCTATGCTGAAGCCTATTGTGCTTGAAGAGTAAGTATGAAAGACTGTGAATCTGAAGTAGTGCTCTCACCGAAGCTATGAAGAAGCCTGTTGTGCTTGAAGAGTAAATATCAAAGACTGTGAATCTGAAATAGTACACTCACCAGAGCTTTGAAAAAGCCTGTTGTGCTGTTGTAGGCCTGTCCGGCATTGGTGAAGACTTTAGTGAAGACTAAGTTTACTTGAGTGTTCCCAGCCAACGTGTCCGGAAATACCCAGAGCTGCTGAGAATGCCACACTGGGTTGCTCTGTAATCTCTCAGATTTTCAGATTCAGATTTACGTTACTCTAAGTGGCTGCCAATCTGGTCTTCAGTCTCCTGTCACCTCTGCCCTTTGGGCTGCATTTTCTACTTTTAGGACTTTCACTTCAGCCTCAGTGCCAGCCAGTCTGGTCTCTAGTTCAGCATTCACTCTTTCTGAGGCCTTTATTTTAGTCACAAAGGCCTCCAATTCTTTCTTTCATAACAGCCAGTTCAGCATCTTGCACATTATTTTCTGTCTGTTTTATATTGCAGTAGCTCTGTTTACATGGATAGATTTTCTTCCATTCCGATTAAAGTATTCTGATTAAAAATTCTGGATCATCTGTTTACATACAGCAACATTCTATTCTGATCAGACGTTAGTGGTCGTGTGATATAGGCACATATTTAGCCTGTTTTTAAAACACTCATCACACTGAAGTTGGCAAATTGTGGATGAGAGGTGAGCACAGTAGACTGCTGTTAGTTGTCTCAGAAAACTACCTTGTTGTTACCTTGGCAGTTATCACCAGCCTACATGGTCCCATAGTTGTCCAGCGTGTGAGTGAAATGTTGTGGATGATTACAGCGACGTGAAATAGCTACCAGAGGCTTTATTTCTACAAAATACAGGCCTGTTCATGTTGAAAGATGAGCATTGAACATGCATGAAAAAGTTCAATCTGATTGAGTGTTTACATGAGTGTTCAATCGGAATAGGAACAGCAACCACCCCTTTCATTCCGATTAAAATTTTAATCAGATCAGAAATTCTGATCAGGGTGTTTACATAGGTCATTTCTGTTCTGATTGAGCTATTATTTTGTTTCGATTCTGATTTAAAAAGTCCATGTAAACATGACTAGTGATTTGGTGTTTTGTCTCTTCCTGAATGAAGCTTGGGGTCATTCTCAGCTCCTACACTGTCATCTCAAGCTTCTCCTCCGTGTCTCTGAGTCAGATGAGCTCAGCAGAGACGTCCAGCTGGGTAGTGACTGCAGCAGCATCATCAGCAGCCTCTCTGGCTCTCTGTCTGAACTTCAGTCTGGGTGCTCTCAGTCTGAGCTCCACACGTGGAGAACAGTTGCAGTTTTAAAATGCCTTATTTTCTCATCTTCATGAAGCATGTTATTATTCGCCAACATGAGAGGGTGAGCAATATGTTGCATTCAGAGAAGAAAGAGCCACTGAAGATCATGATGTTGATTGCCAGCTGGGATTTGCATGTTAACTTTATCTCCTGCCTCCAGCTTCAATGCCACCTTGGGCTGCTCTGTAATCTCTTTCTCCAGATTCACTACATCAGTCTCAGTGGCTGCCAGTCTGGTCTTCACTGTTACCAACTCTCTCTACAGCTGTACTTGACATACTCAGGTTCAGCATTTCACTTTCAACAGTATCCGTTCTTGTCTTCACTTTTACCATCTCAGTCGCTTGTGCTACACTCACCATTTCCAGAGCCTCCACTTTAGTCTTACTGGCCACCAGTCTTTCTGTCAACACATCATTTCCAGCCTCCATGTTGTGCAGTTCAGCTTTGGTGTCTTCTTGTTCATTCTGGGTGAGAGTCAGCAACACTCCCAGCTCCACCACCATGTCCAGAGATGTCCAGCTGGGTAGTGACTGCAGCAGCATCCCCAGTGATCTGGCTCTCTGTCTGAACTTCAGTCTGGGTGCTCCGAGTCTGAGCTCCACACATGGAGAGCAGCAGCACCAGCACTGAGAGCCTTCAGCCTTCATCTTTACCAACTGTGATTCTCTCTCTCTGTCACGCACAGTAGAAACAATATATGTAACTATACAGCAGTAGCAGCAGCAGTGATATCTGTAGTTGTAGTGGATTGTAGTTCAGTCTACTTCCTGAGACACCCGCCCCTTTTGTATGCTCAGTTGCTCATTCTGTAAGGAACGTCATCATTTGATTATATAGAGAAAGTGTGTTTTGTTTTTTTCAGGACATGTCTGTTTATTCAGCTGTCAGTGTTGTGGGAAAGTATGAATATGTTACCCTTGTAACACAGGTGGGGCTCAGTGTCCTCACTTCACCTCTCTTTCTCTCTCTCACACACACACACACACACACACTTAGACATACTTACAAGTACACTGTCACACATGTACAGTCGTAGACTACTTTGCCACCCAAATATGTGCACCTATGCTATCAGACTCTCTTGACTGTCAATTTCAGGTAAGTTCAGACTGCTTTGTCACAAACACACATACTGTATACACCCCACTACTCTGTCTCAGCAATTTAGCATAGCAACATATTTTCACAAAGTTTGACAAAAGAATGAATGAATATGTGAAATGATTTATTATTGCTGTTTTTTTCATTTCCAGTTTAAAAATGATTTATTTGCTCTTGTTCATAAACATGATATACCTTATTTCACAACATAATCGGTTAAGCAATGTGTTGATTCCGTCATAGAAGAAAAAAGCAAGAAGTCACTGAAGCTGTTGCGACTCTTAGAATCTTCATAGAGTTTATAGCCTTTAGGTAGTCTCAAATTAACTACATCTCCCACTTCCAGCTGCAGAGACACACTACTGGAGAGATAAGTGTCAGATCCATTAGGTTATGATTCTCCTAGGTCTATGACTTGCTCATCATTCTTAAACATCTTGATATACATAAATAAGTTAGAATATGTTGTGGCTTCATCAAACACGGTGAATCTGAAGTTGTATACTATACCTTGACCGAAGCTGTGAAGAAGCTTGTCACGCTGCTATAGGCCTGTCCTATATTGGCGATGACTTTAGTGAAGACCAACTTCATGTTGGTGCTCCCAGCTAATACGTGTCCTGAGTCAGTCAGAGCTGCTGAGAATGCTACCTTGGGTTTCCCTGTAACTTTTGAGTTCAGATTCACTACTTCAGTCGCAGTGGCTGCCAGTCTGGTCTTCACTGCTGTCAGCTCTGCCTGTTGGACTGCAGTTTCCCTCCTCAGGTACATCATGTCGGTCTCACTATCAGCCAGTCTGGTTTTCACAGTAGCCAGCTCTTGTTTCTCGTGCTGCAGTTTTTAACCTCAGATTCACCACCTCAGTCTTACTGGCAAACAATCTGGTCTCTTGTGCTGCATTTCTTATCAGTTATCTTTCATCTCGTAGTGTCACTGTGTCTCTGTGCCGCATGATTGCTGAGCAGATTTACTATTTCATTCTTCATAACTGCCAGCTCTGTTTATTGCCTCTTATTGTCAGTCTCCATTTTGTGCAGCAGTGATTTTATGTTCAGCAGCTCATCCTGTGTGAAACTTTGAGTTTGCAGTTCATCTCAAGTGAAGCTCAGAGTTGTTTTGGGCTCTACCACCATGGTTTCAAGCTTCTCCACCATGTCTCTGAGCTCGGCAGAGATGTCCAGCTGGCTAGTGACTACAGCAGCAGGAGCAGCATCCCCAGTGCGCTGGTTCTCTGTCTGAACTTCAGTCTGTGTGCTCCGAATCTGAGCTCCACACATAGAGAACAGCACCAGCAGCAGTGCAATGCCGACCCTCATCTTTAATAACTCTCGGTTACTCTCGGTTATAGACAATAGTAATAGCAGTATTAGTAACAGTAGGTCAATAGTATAGTAGAAGTTGGAATAAGACTAATAGTAGTTGCAGTGAGTCTCCCTCTCTTATATGCTTCAGATATGCATTATGTAAAAGACTTTGTCACTTTTGGGGGTGAAATGAACATGGACATTAATACGATTTAGAAATTGGATGTTTTTCAGGACATATCTGTTAATCATACCAGTTATCAGTGTAGTGGGAATGTACAAATCTTTTACCCAGGGCACACATGTGAGGCTCAGTGCCCTTGTTTTACCCTATTCTCTTTAGGTATTAGTGCTAGTTGTACCATCTACCGGTACATAACATGACTGCCGCATGTCACTGCATGTGCCATCCACAGAAAATGTATGTCTATTCAAACTCTTGACACATCTTTTTTATAGTCTTACAGATTTGCCCCTATGAGTTTTACACATGTCAGCACACATACATACTGTTCACAGTCTGAATTCCTTCTTTAACAGAATGGTTTGTGTAATCAAGCACAAGGTGGGAAGATTTGTCGGGAGACCAAAATAGCTCATATGCCATGAGCCTAGTAGGGCTATATGCCCATCAAGTTTCATTAGCCTTGTGTCGGTTTTCGCGAAACTGTAGACTGAAAAAACTGTCAATTTGACAATATTTTGTTTCTCAGTAGGTGGCAGTACACTACACAAGGGAGGTTGAGGGTTCATTGAATACGTCTCCTCGAGACCTATGTACCAGTAAAATTTTGTTTTACCAAAATAGTAAAATGGGGACCAAAATAGCTAAGGGCATATGAGTCCAATAAAGTTCTATGGCCATTAAGTTTGAGGTAACCTGGTGGTTCCATGTCCTGAGAATCACTGATGATAATTGCTCCAAAATGTTTTTTATTGCTGTTTAATAGGTTGCCCCACGCCACACATGGGAGGTTGAGGGCTTGTTGGATGCAGGTCACTGAGACTTTTTGTCTGCCGGGGTGCTACGGTTCTGGAATTATTCAGAGTTATTCAGCGGGGGGTTGTGGCTCCCCAGGATCAAAAGCTACTAGTTAAAACTCAAGTGGATCTACATGCCCAGTGAGGGGGTTGCATTCCAGGTAGTCAGATGTTATAAGCCAGAGGATATTCTTGGATGGGCTGGGTCTTCAAGAATTTCTTGAAGGTGGAGAAGGTATGTGTTGCTCTGGTATCACTTGGAAGGTCATTCCACCAGCATGGAACAACAGATAAGAATAGTCTGGATTGACCTGTGCAAGGTGTTGGCTATGCTAGACAATGTTCCTTGGAGGAGTGGAGTGGCTGGGGGCTAACATAAGTCTTTATAAGGGTATTAAGGCAGATAGGAGCAGATCCACTAGTCACCCTCTACGTCAACATTATGGCTTTGAATTTGATGCAAGCGGTTTAGAGTAGCCAGTGGAGTTCAATGAACAAAGGTGTGACATGCTCTTTTTGGCTGATTGAAAACCAGATGTGCAGCTTCTGGACCATCTGTAACGGTCTCACAGATGGGCAGTGTAATTGTGTTTGTGTTCACTTACACAAACATTAACACACCATTCACTCTCTCTCTTTGCTTTCAGTGACAGCCTCCATAGAAACCTATTTCCAATGTAATCTTTCCCCAACAGAATTACAGGGCTCAGTTTAGTGAGGCCTGCAGGCCAAAAATATTACATGAAGGTTTAAGATTTGTTATATCAAGATATATAAGTTTATACAAAGTAGTAAACACAATATGAGGGTTAAAGTAGTTTATTTCCTTGTGTTCATGAACCATCATATATGTATATATATAATTTGGCAGTACAAACAGTGGTGTGTTTTATTTCAGAGGGGAAATAGCAGGAAACCACTGAAGATACTATGGTTATCAATTGTACTATACAGCCTGCAGCCTGCAGGAAGTCGCAAGTTGACTATGTCTTTTACATCCAGCAGCAGAGTCACACCACCAGAGAGATACATGTTTCCAGAACTGTCATACTCTGAAAAATGCACAACCTGCTGTCCATTTCTAAACATCTTGATTCTCATCCAACTTGTCCAGCCAACTTGATCCATCACAGTGAATCTGAAGTAGTACACTCCCTTGACAGGAGCTGTGAAGAAGCCTGTTATGTTGCTGTAGGCCTGACCAACATTTGTGATGATTTCACCGAAGACCAGGTTCAGCTCAGTCTCAATAGCTGCCAGTCTGGTCTTCAATTCTGTCAGCTTTGAGTCCTGGGCTGCATGTTCCATCTTCAGGTCTACAGCCTTGGTCTCACTGGCAACTAGTCTGTTATCTTGTGCTGCTTTCTCCTTGTTCATTTTTATTATTGCAGTCTTCAAAGCAATCAGCTGTATTGTTTGTGCTGAATTCAGCCTTTCCATAGCCTCTACTTTAGTCTCACTGGCCATCAGTCTTTCTTTCACCATTTTTTGTTCAACCTCTGTTCTATAACTCAGTGATTTGGTGTTCTGTAGCTCAACTTGAGAAGAGCTCAGAGTAGTTCTCAGCTCCACTACCATGGTTCCCAACTTCTCCACCGTATCTTTGAGTCGAGTGAGCTCAGCAGAGACATCCAACTGGGTGACTGCTGCAACAGCAGCAGCAGCCTCAGTGCTCAGGCTCTCTGCCTGAACTTCAGTCTGGGTGCTCCGAGTCTGAGCTCCACACATGGAGAACAGCAGCATCAGCATTGAGATGATGGCCCTCATCTTTACCAAGTCTGTCTCTCTTATACAGGGTAGAAGCAGTGTAGTTATGTCAGTACTATAGTAACAACAGCAGCAGCAACAGCAGTTAGTAGCAGTAATAGTTGTTGTGGCGGTGTCTGTCTCCCTCCTGGTGGATTCTCTTTTATATGCCTCATTAGCTCATTATTTAAGAAATTTCACCTGGAGATTTAGAAATTGTGTTTTTTCCGTTAAGAAATCTGTTTGGTTTTCAGTGTTATGGGAAAGTACAAATCTGTTTGCTCAACACATGAACATTGCCCTGTGTTCCTATGTCACTGCATTTTTTTCTCTGTTTCTCTTTGTTGAAGCATGTGACATTTTTTCTTTTGTCTGTCAAAGTTTCATTAATGTGACAAAGATCTACAGAAGAGTATATAGAGTATATATATTCTCCACACCACACTAGGAGACATGCCAGCTGGGAAAGAGATTGAAACTGAGAATGCTTTTCTTGGCCTCCAAAAGTTACAGTTAGAGACAACAAGCTCACTGGGATCAAATCCAGACTAGCATTGTAGGGAGATGATAATCAAGCGGAAGTGTGTAGGAAGGCATGGCCAGGCTAATGTTGTATCAAATCTTTGTGTTCTTTTTCCTACCCACAGCACACTGTGACCTTGATCGGCAGAACTATTGGTTGTTGGTATTGGTGACTGATTGGTGTAAAATAGGCTGAATAGTAAAACGGCAGCTAAAGTTAAATGTTGGGGGGAAGGAAAACCCTTGCAGCTTATTGATTTTTAAAAGATGTTTAAAGACTCATTTCTTTGCTTTATACTAATGTTTATTCATGTTTTTGTAATTTGTTTATTCATTTAGACATTTTTAGCTTTTGGCATACCTGGAGTCAGCATTAAGGGACATGGGTAGAGCTGAGCCACAAAATTAGAATACATTTAGATTGAATTATTAGACATATTAAACATATTAGGTCCACCTTGAGTAAACCTTTTCTTATTTTGTCATTTTTTGGCTTGTTGCCATACCTAGAGTCTGCATTATGGGACATGGGTCACCAAAGCATTATTATTGGCCTGTTGTGCTGTTGTACGCCTGTCCAACATTGGTGATGATTTTAGTGAAGACCAAGTTCAACTCGGTACTCCCAGCCTCTATGGTTCCTAAGTTAGTGAGACAAGCTGAGAATGCCATTTTGGGTCTCCCTGTATCTCTTTCTCCAGATTGACTACATTATTCTCAGTGGCTGCCAGTCTGGTCTTCATTGCTGTCATCTCAGTCTGCAGAGCAGCATTTTCCTTGTGCAGGTGCATCACTTCAGTCCTCATCGTGGTCAGATCTGTGTTTTATTCTGCAGTATCTGTCCTCATGTGCTCTAGGTCAGTCTTCATTGCTGTCAGCTCTGCTTCTGCACTGCATTTTTGATCTTCAGATTCTACACTTCGGTCTCACTGGCAGTGAGTCTGATCTCTTGTGCTGCATTTATGCAGATCAGATTCATAAGTTCAGTCTTCATCACTGCCAGCTCTCTCTCTTGCTTGTTGTATGCAGCCTCCATCTTGGAGAGCAGTAATTTGGTGTTGCGTAGCTCATCCTGGGTGACGGTCAGCAGCACTCTCAGCTCTACCACCATGTCTCTGAGTTCCTGGAGCTCAACATTAATATCTACCTGAGCGCTATGAGCCCCAGTGCTCTGGCTCTCTGTCTGAACTTCAGTCTGGGTGCTCTGAGTCTGAACTTTACACATAGAGAATAGCAGCACCAATAGTGTGATGACAGCCAGCCATGTATCAAGTCTGTCACAGCAGATGTTTTAGTATGAATATTGGCAGCTATGGTTGTGATTAAACCAGTAGGGTTTTAATAATGTGTCTCTCCCTTCTGAAGCACCTTCTTTTATATGTCTGAGTTTCTTGTTATGTGAAAAATATCACTCTTTTTTGGGGTTAAAAGTCCATGGACATTGATTAGATTTGAAAATTGTAGAGATGTTTTGACAGTGTATTTGTCTACTTGGTTATCAGTGTTATGGGAAAATCCAAACCTGTTATGTAGGATAGGTAAGGCTCAGTGTTTGTACACCCCTCCCCTAGTCCGCTCTATTTATATATTTTCTTTACATTTGGGAAATTAATTCTAATGTTATAAACCTGTTTATTCAGTATAAATTACAGGTTTAATAAAAGCAGCCAACTGTTTCTTTACTACCAAGAGACCAGTTACAACTTATATCATACCTTCCACCCCTGCCAGTCATGTCTTCTATTTAAAGTAGAACATATTAGTTTCAAATATTTTTCTCTCGCTCTATTACTGTTCATCAATCACAGCTGCATCATGTATTCACACACAGATGAGAGAGATGCAACACACACACCCACACACACACATGCACACACGCAAACACACACAAACACACATACATTATGAGCTTGTATGAGTACACACTGACCATACACACTTGTGACACAGAAGAATTGCTAAAGTTTAAAAGTAGTTTAATTTTGTATTCTCATGAGGCATCATATTTATAATTTGACGACAATAAGCAGTTATGCAGTGTTCCCTTCAGAGAGGAAAGAGCAGGAAGCCACTGAAGGTGCTATGATTATAAGTATTATCATGTAGACTGTAACGTGGAGGGAGTCTTAGGTTAACCACATCTCCCAATTCCAGTTGCAGAGTCACACCACTGGAGAGATAGGATTGAAGTCCATCAGTTTCATACTCTCCTAAACCCAGGACAAGCTCATCATTCTTGTAGACATGAATAACCATCCAGTGTGATTTAAGGTCATCCCTGACTGTGAATCTGAAATAGTAGACTCCCTTGACTGGAGCTGTGAAGAAGCCCGTTATACTGCTGTAGGCCTGTCCAACATTGGTGATGACTTTTGGGAAGACCAAGTTCATGTTGATGTTCCCTGACACTATCTCTCCTGAGTTAGTCAGAGCTGCTGAGAATGCCACCTTTGGGTTCTCTGTAATCTCTTTCTCCAAATACACCATTTCAGTCTCGGTGGCTGCCAGTCTGGTCTTCACTGCTGTCAGCTCTGTATCTTGTACTGCAGTTTTCATCTTCAGCTTCTCTACCTCAGCTTCGCTGGCACTCAGTCTGATCTCTTGTGCTGCATTTCCCTTGATCAAGTCCATCATTTCAGTTGTCATAGTGGCCAGCTCTGTCTCCTGTGCCACATTTTTGTTGATCAGATTCATAATTTCTGTCTTTATTACTGCCAGCTGAGTCTTTTGTTCATTATTTTCATCCTCCACTTTGTACAGCAGTGATTTGGTGTTCTGCAGCTCATTCTAAGTGAAGCTCAGAGTTGTTCTCAACTCCACCACGATGTCTCTGAGTTCCCTGAGCTCAGCAGAGACATCTAGCTCAGTAGTGACTACAGCAGCAGCAGGCCCAGTGCTCTGGCTCTCTGTCTGAACTTCAGTCTGGGTGCTCCGAGTCTGAGTTCCACACATGGAGAACAGCAGCACCAGCAGTGTGGTAATGACCTTCATCTTCAAGAACTCAGTAGAAGCAGTAGTAACAGCAACAGTAGTAGTAGTAGTAGGAGCCTAGCCTAATAGTAAGTAGTGGTGGT
This sequence comes from Tenualosa ilisha, assembly GCA_015244755.2. NCBI lineage: Eukaryota > Metazoa > Chordata > Actinopteri > Clupeiformes > Clupeidae > Tenualosa > Tenualosa ilisha. The sequence continues at coordinate 764,335 of PYXC01001891.1, read as the reverse complement.
GATGGTGTGTTTCTCCCTTCTGAGATACCCTCATTTATATGCCTTTATATGCCATGCACTCACTGTCTAAGACATGTCCTTGCTCTCAGGGTTAAACTTTGATTAGATTAAAAAATGAGTTTTTATTTTCAAGAAAGATATTTTCTACCCATTTGTCAATGTGGGAAAGTAACCATCTGTTACCCGTGTGACACAGGTGGGACTCAGTGTCCTGATTTCCACTCATTCTCTCTCCATCTCTCCCCTTTTCCCTCTCTCTCTCTCTCTTGTTCTTTCTCTCTCTATTCATTGAGGTTGAGTGTAGCATGTCTGAGACAGTGAATCTGAAATAGTAGACTCCCTTGACTGGAGCTGTGAAGAAGCCTGTGAAGATGCTGCTGTAGGCCTGACCAACATTGGTGATGACTATAGTGAAGACCAAGTTCCTATCAGCACTCCCTGCCTCTATGGACCCTGAGTCACCAGGCGCTGCTGAGAATGCCACCTTGGGCTTTTCTGTGATCTCTTTCTCCAGATTCAGTCTCAGTGGCTGCCAGTCTGGTCTTCACTGCTGTCAGCTCTGCCTCTTGGGCTGCATTTTCCATTTTTAGGTCTTTCACTACAGGCTCACTGACAGTCTGATCTCTTGTGCTGCATTCATATTGACCACATTCACCATTTCAGTCCTCATAGTGGTCAGCTTTGCCTACTGGGCTGAATTCAGCCTTTCCAGAGACTCACTTTTGCCTCACTGACCACCAGTCTTTCTTTCAACACGTCATTTTCAGCCTCCATTTTTTCCAACAGGGCTTTTGCGTTTACTAGTTCACTCTGAGTGGAGTTCAGAGTCAGCTCAATCACTGTGTCATTGAGTTTCCAGAGCTAATCATAGATATTCATTTGGTTATTGACAGGAGCAGCAGCAGCAGCAGCAGCTCTGACTCTTTGTCTGAACTTCAGTCTGGGTGCTCCAAGTCTGAGCTCCACACATGGAGAACAGCAGCACCAGCAATGTGACAACAGCCCTCATCTTTACCAACGCCATCTCTCTCTTTATCCATAGTAGCCATAACAGAAGTAACAGAAGTGGTAGATTTTAGCAATCTATTGGTAACAGTAGTAATAGCGCAGTGGTAGTGATGCTATCAAGACTGGTAATGGTTGAGTCTCCTCCCTGAGTCACCCTCTTTTATATGCCTCAGTTGCTGATTATGCAAGACACTGCATCGCTTTGGGGCTACATAATGTACAGGGACACGGGATATCAAGATTCAGATATATTTTTCTAGGACGTAGCTGTTTGTTCAGTCGACATGGTTGTGAGAAAGTACAAATCTGTCATCCATCTAAGGTGGGCTCTGAGACCGTGTTTTATCCCAGTTAGGCATAGCCAGAGCCATAGAGAGATGTCAAGGTTAAAAAATTAGATAAATTGCATTGCTTTTCGTGTGCACATATAAGCATTTAAGTATCATGCATGCATAGTTATATTTTCTCTTTCTGTCTCTGTCTGTGCTCTCTCTTTCTTTCTCTTTTCCTCTCTCTCTCTCTCTCTGTCTCTTTTTGTCAGGAGTTGTGTCGTCAGCACATGGCGGCAAAGTCATCGTTCACCCGCTCAGAGGCGGGAGGTCGGCGGGGCACGGACACGTCCCGGGTGAGCAGCGTCTCGTCTCAGTTCAGCGATGGACCCCAGCACAGTCCCAGCTCTCACAGTAGCACACCATCATGGAGTGAAGAGCCTGCTCAGTCCAACATGGACATCTCTACTGGACATATGATACTGGTACACACACACACACACACACACACACACACACACACACACACACACAGGCACACACACACAGGCACACATA